>MU772085.1:0-128130 GCA_026770625.1 Nicotiana glauca
CTCTGTTTGCTTTTCCTTGAATCCCTTTCGGCTTAACCCTAAATTCCGAAACTTGTTACAAAGGAAAAAGTGGCAGGACTGGTTTCACGGAGTTCCGTCCGGCAAGAGGCAAAGAAGATACCCAGCCTCAGTGGTGTGTCAGTCCAATCCCGACTGGTCATGATGTCTGATTATCTCCAGAGTAAAAACGTTGGAAAAGAAAGAAAAAGGCAACGGTTTTGAGGGCAGAATGAGGTGGGAAAAGCAAACTCTTGCACAGGCAAGTCATCATGAAAGACTAAAAGTTTGAGTTTTGTCAAGTTTGAAAGAATTCCTCTCTCTAGATCGGCAAGCAGCAAAGTTCTCCACGGAAATGGGACTGTGATTAAGTAATTGAGATAATCAAGGCCACAAAACCAACCCCCGTTTAAAACTAACAAATTGTTCTTTGTTGAAATTTGAAGCAAGTGTATTTCAGGCGACCATACAAGAGACGGACGCAACCTAGAAGAGAAAAATAATGCGCAAGCACTAGAAAACCTTTGTAGCAGAGAATCAACCAAAAAGGAAGTTTCTCCTCTAATTCTTTCATGCGTTGTGCTAAAAAAAAGAGGCAAATCATGATAGCAAGAAGTTTTTTTCTTTCCAAATCCCGGCATAACCCGTGGATCTCCCTGGCATAACCTAAGGAGCCTTTTCTTTCCAAATCCCGGCATAACCCGTGGATCTCCGTGGCATAACCCAAGGAGCTTTTTTCTTTCCAAATCCCGGCATAACCCGCGGATCTCCCTGGCATAACCCAAGGATCCTTTTCTTTCGAAATCCCGGCATAACCCATGGATCTCACTAGCATAACCCAAGGAGCTTTTTCTTTCCAAATCCCGGCATAACCCGCGGATCTCCCTGGCATAACCCGAGGAGCCTTTTCTTTCCAAATCCCGGCATAACCTATGGACCTCCCTGGCATAACCCAAGGAGCTTTTTTTTTTTCAAAATCCTGGCATAACCCGCGGATCTCCCTGGCATAACCCAAGGAGCTTTTTTTTTCCAAAATCCTGGCATAACTCGTGGATCTCCCTGGCATAACCCAAGGAGTTTTTTCTTTCCAAAATCCCGGCATAACCCGCGGATCTCCCTGGCATAACCCAAGGAGCATTTTCTTTCCAAATCCCTGCATAACCCGTGGATCTCACTGGCATAACCCAAGGAGCTTTTTTCTTTCCAAAATCCTGGCATAACCTGTGGATCTCCTTGGCATAACCCAAGGAGCCTTTTCTTTCCAAATCCCGGCATAGCCCGCAGATCTCCCTGGCATAACCCAAGGAGCTTTTTCTTTCCAAATCCCGGCATAACCCGCAGATCTCCCTGGCATAACCCAAGGAGCTTTTTCTTTCCAAATCCCGGCATAACCCGCAGATCTCCCTGGCATAACCCAAGGAGCCTTTTCTTTTCAAATCCGGCATAAATCGGTTATTTCCCAGCACAACCCGGATCCATTTTCAAGGATACACAATCCTGATTTGACTATAATTTGTGTCGCAACTAACTCACGAAATTTTCCTAGTCAAAACTGGGGCAGAAAATTTCATTCGTTTGTTTGCCTTTGATGTCTTAAGCAGGTTTGATCTCGAGGCACAGGATTCGATTGGCCTACTGAATGAGTCTCAATCCAGAATGAAAAAAAGAAGAAAAGAACAAAAAAGAAAAAAAGAAAACAAAATGAGGTGAGCTCAAATATTGGAGCAGACAAAGGCGCGGATTGCTCGAAATCTGATCAAAGTCACAAGCCCCGCCAATCTTGTTTCACTCGATGTTGCAGAAGTAAACAAGCACCTACAACCTGCAAGCATCAAGATTCAGATCGAAGCCTACAGCAAGATCAGCTAAGACCCAAGATCAAGTTTTCAAGAGAATTATAGATAGGAATCTTGTAACTCATAGTTGATAGGCATAGCTATGCTTAGGTTCGATTTTCCTTTTTGGTGTAATAAGGAGGTCAGTAAGCAGTAGCGGCAACAACAACGGCAGTAACAGCAAGATCACAGCTTCATGGTAGTCCCAACTACCAAAACTTCCCGAACTACGTTGACATGATTCCCTTTTAGCCAGGGATATGTAGGAGGCCTCCCGAAGCAAAGGCTCGGTCAAAATTCTTTCAAAAATGTTTCACACGGAGTACTTGAACGGGCAAAAATCACTCGTATCTGCTCATTTATCTTTGCACGAAAACTCTTCGTGTTTTCGAGCAAAGAGGGGCAGCTGTGAGCACGTGATTTTTGCCCTATATGAGAATTACTCCCAAAGAATTCAAAATAAAATATTTTTGTGTCGTGCATGATTTTGAGGACTTTTGTGTTATTTTTTCTCTTATTGTTCGCATTTGTCTATGCGTGTTTATTCGTTAAATTAATATAAAATACAAAATATATATATATATATGGTGCATTGTTGCATTCAGGAGTTATTAGGAGCAATTAAGTTCGTCTTACCAAATGANGTGCGTGTTAATTGTTAGTAGGAGATAATTAGTATTTTACAAGTTAATTTGATGTTATAATGTAATTTAGAATTTTGGCTTTTTAATAAATTAGGATTTAAAAAGAAAAAAAATGGAAATCAAAGAGGAAATCGGACCAGGCCGACCCCAAAACTAGCCCAAATGTCACCCCTTACCCCGCCCAAGACGGCCTGTTACCATGCCCATCCAAACGACGTCGTTTCGTCGTGCCCCATCCTGACCGTTGATCTCACTTGATCAACGGTCCAAATCTCCCAACCCTCGCATCTATCCCTCGGGGTAGGGTGCGCCAAAAGGAGGTGTGACAACAACAATGTGAAATTCGGGGTTTTATATCCTTAGGATAACCATTTACAATCATTACTTATCTCAATCCGGTTCAAAATCTAGCCCACGATGCCTTTGTCTTATGACTCGGCCTCCGAATGCTCCAAATCTATCCAAAACCAGATTCATACAATCAAAATATACTAAGGGAACAAAGCCCACTTGAAAATGATCAATTTACACCAAGAATCTCGAAATTGGCCAAACCCGACTCCCGGGCACACATCTCGGAATCCGACAAAATTAACATCAATGGAATCCTTATACTCTCACGAGTTCATACATACAAAATTTACCAAAATCCAACAGCAAATGACCCCTTAAATCCCTAATTTTAGGTCTCTAATTTCAAGCCCTAGTTTTCTTCAAATTCAACCACTAATTCCCAAACATTACAAGCCTAATCCATGAAATAACACCATCGAAACGAGTTTTATGTTAAAAAATCTTACTTCAATGAAGCCTTCTTGAATTCCCTCTTCAATTGGCTCTCCCAAGCTCTATCTCGTATGAAAAAGTGATTGAAAATAGCTCAAAATCGCGAAGGCCTTAATTTATATGATCTGCCCAAGCAAAACCGCATTTGCGGTCAAAATTCTCGCACATGTGGTCCCAGGTGCGCTTCTACGCAAATTACTTAAGCATCCAGACTACACCTGCGGTCAAACTCCTACACCTGTGATATGGAAGGTGCGCTCAATCTTTCGCCTCTGCAGTTCCAACGCCTCTTGCCCATTTCCGTATCTACGACCCTAATTGTGCTTCTGGGGGCCCCAAGCCACAGGTGCAGTTATGATAGAACTTCAATAGCTTCAGCTGCAAATTTCCAACTCCAACTTATTGTCAACCATCCGAAATTACCCCGAGGCCCCCGGGACCCCAACCAAGAGTACGAAAATTATATATACCACTATCCAAACTTATATCAATATTGAAAACACCTAAAATAACATCGAATCATCCAAATGACATCGAATTCAAGCCTAAGGTTTCAAAAACTTTCAAATTCTGCTTTTAATCAAATAGTCTATCAAACCTCGTCCGAATGACCTAAAACTTCACACACACGCCACAGATGACACAACGGACCTACTCCAATTTATGGAATTCCATTGTGATCTCGATATCAAGATTTCCTTTGTCGATCGAAATATGCCAAATTTCCAATTTTGCCAATTCAAGCTTAAATCTGTCCTGAACCTCCAAAACACATTTCGATTACGCTCCCATGTCCAAAATCACCTAACGGAGCTAACCAAATCATTAAAATCCAAATCCGAGTTCGAATACTAAAAAGTCAAAACTTGGTCAAACCATTCAAAAAAATTTAAGCTTCAAACTGAGAATTATTATTCCAAATCCATTCTGATTTCCCTGAAAACCAAAACCGATGATTTACATAAGACATAATACATCACTCGGGCTTAGTCATGCTCGAGAACTAGAAAGCAAAATGCAAAATTTCAAAATAACCGGTCGGGTCGTTACGTTTTATCATTTAATGTTACTTAAACTAAAAATAACAAAAGAAAAGGAAAACCCAGCTTATTAAATGGGCAAAAGCCCATTGTACAGTGACGGCAAACAAAGAAAGAAAAGGTAAAGAATGGCAAACACAACAGAAGCTAAAAACTAAATAAAGAAATGGGAAACGGGTCTGCTTCAGAAAATGCAGAAAGGGATTCCAAAAGGATAAGAAGAAGAAGAAAAAGGTTGGAACCAAACCTTGAGAAATCTTAAATACACATTGGTTTTTATGGATAATACTCGAATTTCTCATCTGGGTTCTTTTCTCCTGGTAATTCTTTTTATCTCAGTTCATATATTTGAAGAGTTTCACAAGGTGAAAGAATTTAAATACCAATAAGAATTATTTTGGGAAAATTATACAATTGGAATTTGGTCAATATAACTGTAGCATAAATTTGCTCGGAAAAAGAAGGGTATTGATGTATTTGTATTTAAGCTAGTCTCATTAATTATGATCTTTGTTAGGTGTAAATTAAGTTAGGGTGCAAGGATTGAGTTTTGGTATTTAACTGTGTTGCAATGACAATATCGAATTTGGGTTTGAATATTATGAGTCTAGTATTGAGTACCAAAGATAGGTACCAATTAAGAAGGAATATTATGGACAGTAAAGTTATTTCAGTTTCAATTTAAGCACATGATTAAGGAAATTGAACAGTAAAGAGAATAAAGCATATAAATACTTTTATATTTTAAATATTTTGGACTAATTTAAATTACTCATAGCAAGGGTAAATATAATTCGGGGAATTGATTATAAAATATAAAACTTGAAGGATTGTGTATTCTAAATTAGTGATGAATTTAGCCTAAATGAGACAGTTAACACGATATCGATGTTGATGTGGTTATAGATTGATTGAAGTTAGTTGTACGGATCTCTCGAGGTGATGAGTTTGGTATTTCAGACGAGTACTGTGAGTAGTATTCTTATCGCAATTTGTGTTTTCATTACTTCCATGATTTACACATGATTTTTAATATGAATATGTTACAGATTATTTAGTTGCATGTGGGACAAGTCTTTTACTCGATATGATTCCAATATAGTTATTTTAGATGATTGGAGTTGTTTTAAATATTGTCGGTGTCATTAGATCTGTTTTATTGTTACTGGAATTTACATTTATCGAAATGAAATTATATGGTTTGATAAGAACCAAAATTCCCCATATTGTTTTAAAATATTTTCTATGAGTATATAGGGATTACACAGACAAGTATAAATGAGAGTGGACATTGAAGGATCCCGCAGCTAATCGTGGGTTCGTTAGACCTGGTGCACCTTCTAATTACCGATTTTCGTTAGATCCCTCGCTAGTGAGAAGGTAGAACTAGCATACCGCTAACAATTCTTCTCGAGTAGGGATTACCATTATATTTGACTTCTTTCAAAGAAATGCATAGTTATACCAATTACATGATTCGTTCATTGAAACCTTCCAAATGTGAATATTAATATTATACAGTGGTTATCGAGTTTATTATTAACTTATTAATTGTATTATACTACAAGAAGAATATGATGAGACTGAAAATTATTTATTATTTCTAAAAGGGCATTTTTATGTTATTTTCTATTTGAGATACTAGCATGTTTTCTGACTTGTCCCCAATAAAAACAGTTGTGGTTAAGTGTTATTACTCACTGAGCTAGTTTTATGACCCAAAGGGTCATCTTCTATTTTAGAACTTGAATCCGTGTGCCGGGGCCTTAAACTCATTTTACCTTTCCTTGATTTGCGTCCGCAGTTCGGGCGTGTATCAGGAAAGCCCTTATGTAAAAAATTTATGAAATGATATTTTTGGCCTAAAAAGTTGATTTTTATTGACATCAGTCAATGTTTTGGTTAAACGGATCTGAACCCATATTTCGACGGTCTCGGAGAGTCCGAATTAAATATGGGACCTAGACGTATGTTCGTAATCGAATTCAGAGGTCCCTAGCTCGAGAAGTAAATTTTTAAAGGAAATTGATAAGATTTGAAAATGTAATAATTTAAAGGATTTGATCATGTTGGTATCGTGCTCGTATTTTGGTTCCGGAGCTTGGTACAGGTCAGTTATGATATTTAAACCTTATCTGTGAAATTTGGTGAAAAATGGAATTGATTTGACGTGATTTGGACCTTTTGTTGATAAAATAGAAGTTTTGAAACTATCTTGAATATTTCATGCAATTTGGTGCTAAATTTATAGTTCTAGGTGTTATTTGGCGATTTTATTGCATTAGCAAGTTCGCATGATGTTTTAAGACGTGTGTGCATGTTTGGTTTGGAGCCCCGAGGGCTTGGGTGAGTTTTGGATAGGCTACAGAGTGAGTTTGAAACTTAGAAATTTGCTGGTGTAACTGGTGTCTATAGCAAGCCTCTGATCTTGCAATTGCGAGATCAAGCTTCGCAAATGCGAACCAAGCAGGCATGGTAATTGCGAGGTATTTATCGCAATTATGAAGAAAGCATGGACCAGCAGAGTTCACAAATGCGAACAAGTCTTCGCAATTGTGAAGGGGGTCTGGGGAAGGGCATATTCGCAAATGTGAACATTTACTCGCATTTGCGAGGGGTCAAAGATCACAAATGCGATACTTTCCTCGCAATTGTGATGGAAGTAGTACAGTGAAGGGTTTTGCATTTGCAATAGCTTCTTCGCATTTGCGATAGCTTCTTCGCATTTGCGAGCTACGCAATTGCAAAGCTCAGGTCGCAATTGCGACATCTACAGCTAAGTAAAAAGGTGTTAGACGGGAATTTTCATTCATTCTCCCATTTTTCAAAATCCAAACTTCAAGAGGATATTTTCCAAAGACTATTTCTTTCCCAAATAATAGGTAAATAATTCTTAACTCATTTTTTTCAATCTATTTCATCTTCTTACAATATTTCACCTTACAGTCTAGGGTTTTCATGGTGGAATTGGGTGTTTTTGGGTAAAACTTAGGAATTTCAAAATTTAGGGATTTAGACCTCAAATTAAGGTCGGATTCCAAAACCAGTTGTATATCCGGATTCGGGGGTGAATGGGTAATCGGATTTTGGTTCGAATTTTGACTAAGAGGGCCCGAGGTTGAATTTTGACTTTTTTAGGGGTAAATGTTGGGAAACCTATATTTATACATTAGAATTGATTGCTTTAATGGTAATTGATGTTATTGAGTTAATTATGACTAGATACGAGTGGATTGGTGGTGGAATCGAGAGGTAAAGCAGTATTTGAGCTTTGAATTTCACATTGGCTTGACAGAAGTGTTTGGTCTAATCTTGACCCAAGGAATTAGGGATCCCCAACTTACTTGCTATATGAAATTCCATGTGTGTGGCGTATAGGTGTGGTGACGAGTACCTATGCACTGAATTATTTGTTTAGCCTGTTCCCTTCTCCGTTTTCTAATATATTGTTTTCCTATCTTAACTACTACTTGCTTATTCCATGTGTAATTGCTTCTTGTTAAATGGTGTCTTCTCTATTAAAGGTATAAATTAGTCCGTATTTTTATTATATTATATTGTTGGTTTAAGTTGGTGTATTGGTGCTTCGTGGTATACTTTGGTTGGTCTCGCTTTGTAGTATTAACTGATGAAGTTTCATAGTTGTATAGATCTTCTGTTGTTTTGGTTTGAGGTATAAATGTTGTGGAGAATTTGAGTTAAATTATGAAATACTTGTTCTTATTTTGTGATTGGTACTGATATAGTGAGATCGGATTGTATGCCGCAACATGAGAAATAAGGGTGAAATATGATTGCATGGTAGGATCAGGTTATGCGCCGCAACAAAGAGTAATAAGGGTGGACAGGTGGGATCGGGTTGCACGCCATAAGAGGAGTAATAAGGGTGATATATTGAGGAGTAATAAGGGTAGACTGGTGGGATCGGATTGCAGCCGCAACAAGGAGTAATAAGGGTGAATGTTCATACTATTATGGATTATATGGTGGGATTGGGATGCGCCCCGCATTATTTCTTATTTAAGTAATCTTCTTCTACTATGATTCATTATTGTGGAATTGAAATTCTCGTAAGGATTGGTTGTAGCTGAGTATTGGCAGAATGACTGGGTTCCGTATTTATTTAATGCAAGTTACTGTCCTATTTCATTCCGTATTTTCTTTGTGCCTTATTATAAAATTTTGCAGGATATATATTGTTTATGCCTCGCCGTAGCCTCGTCACTACTTTGTCGATGTTAGGATCGGCACTTACCAGTACATGGGTTCAGTGTTACTAATATTGCACTCTGCACTTTCTGTGCATGTTTTGGAGCTGGTAGTGGTTGATCGAGAGGTCGGTTGCTGATACTTCAATCAGGAGAACCAAGGTAGTCCTGCAAGCGTCCGCAGGCCCTGGCGTCCCCTCCTGTGTTTTCTCATTTCTGTTTTGTTTACTTTCAAGATAGATGTATTTTTGTTTCAAACCTAAACTTGTAGTTATTCATAAAACGTTCTTGAGTTGTGACACCAGTTTCTGGGTGGTAACTCTTTTGGTTTTTCTGCTAATAGTATAAAGATAATCAATTAATTATGTACTTCCTCATTCATTCCATTGATTTAGTTTTGTTAAGTTTTAATTATAAAAAGTAAAGGAACAAGGTGAACAAATCTCTAACGTCTTGCCTAGCGAGTGCGATGTTAGTCACCATCAGGTCCTGACAATGGGAAATTCAGGTCGTAATAAGTTGGTATCAAAGCATTAGGTTACCTAAGTCTCATAATTCACGAACAAGCTAGGTAGAATGTGAAGGATCGGTACGGAGACGTCTGTGCCTATCCCCCAAAGGCTACAAAAGTTAGGAACAATTTCACATTTATTCATCTCTGTCGTACATTTTGATCTCTCAGTGCTAATTGAACTCTCTACTCTGTTTTTTTGTAGATGGCAAGAACAAATACCGTTTCATCAGCTGATCAGCAACCTGATCCCTAATTGGTAGCTCATACGCAGGGCAGAGAACGATGTTGGGACTGTTCTAGAGGCCAAGGCAGGGGTAGGGCTCAACCTAGAGATCCAGCAACAAAACAAGCGGAGGAGCCTCAGATAGCATTCAGCGAGGATGCTCCTGCCCAGATTGTTCCAGCAGGGCCAGCTCAGGTTCTAGAGGGATTCATAGCTACCCTGGTACTTCAGCATGGTTTGGTCCATCTAGTAGGCCTTATGGAGTGTTACGCAGCCCCTATGATTCTTGTAGCACCAGCCGTCTCTCAGGCTGGGGGAGAAGCACATACTCCTGATACTCACACTTCGAAGCAGATGGCTCCTCAGTTTCAGACTCCAGCAGCTCAACAATTGTGGTAGTTTCACTGGGTGTTATACCATAGACCGGTGACAGATCATCTATGTCTTGTGATGCTTTGTGGAGGTTGGACAGGTTTACCAAGCTTTTCACCACTACCTATGGCGGTACATCTTTATAGGATCCCTGATAAGTTGGTATTTCACCAAGTTATCTTGTCCTTAAGCCTATATTTTTTCTATGTTTGAGTGATAAAATCACGTGTTTAATTCCATGTACTTCTATATTACAGGTTTTATGTGAATTAGAGGTGATCTTGAGGAAACCAAGTGAAACAAATCAAAGAGAAGCTAAAAAGAGGAAAATTTGGACAAGGTCTTCAGCTATCGCAAATGCAACATCATGCTGGGAATTGCAAAGCTAACAATCATGGTAATTGCGAAAAAGGCATGGGAATTGCAAAGGAAGGCAAATCAGGCAGTCATCGCAATCGCGAAAAAGACTTTGCAAATACGAAGTCAACCAGGAGAGTCAACCTTTGCAAATGCGAAGTCCTCTTCGTAAATGTGAAAGTGCACAGTGTAGCCATACTTTGCAATTGTGAACCTTTGTTTGCAAATGCGAAAATCGAGCATCAGACCTGGGCAGTTCTGGAATTTCACATTTTTTAAGCCCAAACCCTTTAATACCCAAACCAGCTCATTTGTAAAATATCTTTAGTTAATCTTTGATATATTTTTCAGTTCATATATTTGGAGAGAACACATTTTGAAGCTAGGGTTTTGCACACACTTGGGTCTTGAAGATTTGAAGCTTGTGGTTTAGGATTTCTTACCCATTTATGTTTATTTCTTCTTTTCCTAGCTTTGTATTGTATATCTAAGTGTGTAGTATTTTATCCAACACTTGAATCTTGTTTATGAAAATATTCTTGTTTGAAGTGAGGATTAAATACCTTGTTGTGCTTATGTATTGAATGATTTTTATTCTTTTATGAAGTGAGTTATTGTTTCTTTAATTATTCTTGTTCTTTAATGTTTCCCAAATGGATTAGCTAACCCTAGGACTTACCCATTAACTCCGAATTAATTTTGGAAACGATAATTTGGGGTTGGAAAAGATTAATTAACAAGAACTTGAGGCGTTAACCCTCATTTTATAGATTCTACCTAGGGATAGGATTGAACTACTTGTAGCCATTCCGGGTGTGCTTAACGCTTAATTGTTTTAGGAATAATTCAATAAGGAAGTCTTGTCAGTCTTCATAAGAAGCTAATTAAGAATTATTACCCGTATCTAATTAACATAAACTCGCTCATATTTATAAAATCGTGAAATACATTGGATCGTTACTTGAGTGTAATTCCCGATGCACCCACACTTGTAGCCATTGATCGTTTTACTTGCTTTCTAGGTTAGTTTACATTTCCACATGTAGATATAAGTATTTTCTAAACCAAATTCTAAGTGTTTGGCATTGCGCGATAAGTGATAATTCTCTTACATTCCTAATCGCCTACATATTGTTCTCTGTGGGATTCGACCCCGACTCATAGCTGGGTAAATTATATTGCATGTGTCCGTGTCCATTTACTTTTTAGTAGTGTATTTGGACATCATCAAAATTTGGCGTCGTTGCTAGGGAATACGGTTTGAAATTACTAATTAGTGTGTGCTTTACTTTACGTATTATTCTATTCCATCACACTTTGCTTGTTTTGCTTGGTGTTGATAGGAAAACATGGCCGAATCTGAAGAAGAAATGGAGGCAGAAATGGAAGAAAATCCTTTTGCGGACATAGATGAGTATAATGAGGATACAAATGCTATTGTAACTCTAGTCGTTGGCGTTGCAACTTCAAGGTGGAACATGGTTTAATCCTTATGCTCAAAGCGGAGGGGTTTTTAGGAATTTCACTTATGATGATCTGACACAACATCTTAGAAACTTCTTGGGTGTGTGCGCAATGCTCAAGCAAAACAACGACTCTGTTGATGCCTTAATGTTGAGGGTGTTCAAGTACTCACTAGCTGGGGACGCAAGGAAATGGCTTCAAAATATGCCACAAAACTCCATTCATTCTTGTCCTGAACTTGTCCGAGCATTCTTTTCTAAATGGTTCCCAAAAAGTAAGAAATCTGAGCTTCAGGATAAGTCTTCTTTTTCAAGCAAGTACCGGGAGAACATCTACATGAGGCATGGGATCGATTCACGTTATATTTGGTGAGGTCTCACAATCATGGTTTTCTGGATTCCATCTTGTTGGAAAAATTCTACATGGGTTTAGATCCAATGAACCACTCTATAACCAAGAATGCAGCTGACGGATCTTTTATGGACAAGACATTCACAAGGATCACACAAATCCTTGACAAAATGGCACAACCTAATCAAGCTTGGCACTCCGAGGACACCACAGTTGGAATTGCATATGGTTCTCCCTCCTTGACCAACCTAATCAGGAGAATCAAGAGAGAGATCAAGTAATTGCAGGGCTTGACATAAATGTCAATGTGTTGACAAAAATGTTCATGGAAAGCCAAACAAAAAAGGTGAATGTGGTGGAGAATGTGCAACCCATATCAAAAGAAGAATTTGAGGAAGAAAACTATATCAACAACTCTCAAGGAGGGTATCAAAGGCAACAATACCAAGGTCAAGGACAACAAAATCAATGGAGGCCTAACCCGCAAGGGCAAAGCAACCAACAATGGCAAAATGACCAAAGTGGCTCAAATCAAAGAAATTGGAATAACAACAACAACTTCTCAAATTGGAGTTCAAATCCTTATGTTCCTCCAAAGGGTCAATATTCAAATCAAGGTTCCTCAAGTGATTCCAAGTTGGAGTGCATGCTTGAACGGGTTTTGCAAAATCAAGAGAAGTTCGACACTTCTATGAGGAACATGACCGAGCTTGTTGGCTCTCATACTGCATCCATTCAAAAATTGGAGATGCAAATAAGAGACCTCTGTAGAGAACAAAATCCAAATCAAAAGGGAACACTTACTAGTGACATAATTGTGAACTCAAGGGGTAGTGGGAGTGGCCCAACTTCTCATATCATGGAAATTACTACTCATAGTGGGAAGGTATAACAAGGAGATAGTGAACAAGTGGTTGAAGTAGAAGAGTCCGAACAAGGGGTTAAGGTTGAATAGCCAAGTGTTGTCGAAGCTGAAAACATTCCGGAAAATTTGCAAGTGCAAAAAGAGAATCGGGAAGAGGAAAGGAAAAGGTAAAAGAGACACCAAAACCTCTACCACCTATTCCTAAATCTCCTCCTCCATTCCTTCAAAGACTTGCTAGGAAGGTTGATGATAGCAAACTTGAAAAAGTTCTATGACATTCTCAAGCAATTATTGGTGAATACTCCATTTGTGGAAGCATGATTTTGCAAGAGCCCTTTGTAATAATTGGGCTAGCATCAAATTAATGCCTCTTGCCATTTACAAGCAAGCAGGGTTAGGTATGCCAAGGCCTACAAGTATGAGATTGCAAATGGCCGATCGTTCCATAAAAAAACCGGTAAGAATTGTTGATGGTGTGCTTGCTAAAGTGGGGAAGTTTCATTTACATGCCGATTTCATAATCCTTGATTGTGCGGTTGACAAAGAGATCCCTATCATTTTAAGGAGACCATTCCTTGCCACATGAAGAGCACTAATAGATTCAGAATGGAATAAAATCAAATTTTGTGTAAATGATAAAGAGGTTACATTCCAAGCAAGCAAAGGGCATGAAACTACCGTAAGAGTATGAAATCATCTCGGTGATTGATGTTGTTGATGAAGTGGAAGATGCAGTTGAAATGAAAATGGAAGAACAATGCTGTAACGACCCGATCGGTCATTTTGAGCTCTAACGTATCGTTCAGCAGTTGGAAGTCATGAACAGCTTCATTTCAAGTATATTGACTAGTGCGTATGGTCAGAGTTGAATTTCGGGAAATTGGAAAGAAAATTTTCATTGCGGCAGCTTTAAGTTGAAGAAAATGGATAAGAGTGGAATTTTGAGTAAACAACCTCAGAATCGAGATCTGAAAGTTCCAGCAGGTTCATATGATGATTTCAAACTTGGGCGTATATCCGGATTTGGTTATTGGATAACCTGTGAGCATTTCGTCGTATATTGTTGAAGTTAGTATTTTAGAAGAATTTCATAAATTTGGGTTGGAAGGCATTTCAGTATTATAGATGTTTGTTTGGGATTCCGAGTCTGCGAATAGCTCGGTATGGTAATTCTGGAGTTGGGAGCGCGATCGGAAGTGAATTCAGATGTCTGGAGGTCATTTTGAAGTCATTTGGCTAAATATAGAAATTTGAAAGTTTTTGAGAAAATTCAACCGGAAGTGAAAATTTTGATATCGGGGTCGAAATGCAATTTCGAAAGTTGGGGCAGGTCCGCAATTTCAAAATTTAAAGTCATTCCGGAATGATTTTGGTAAGGTTTGAGGCACTTAGTATCTTTTAAGGAAGCTTAAGTTGGAAAAGTCAATCAGATATTGACTTATGTGTTAGAAGACTTGAAATACGAATTTTATGGTTCGGATAACTTCGTTAGGTGATTTAGGACTTAGGAGTGTGTCCGGAATATTTTTGTGATGACCGGTGTAAAATTAAGCTTGAATTGGCAAAGTTAGTATTTTTGACGAATTTTGGTTGATAGGTGAGATTTTGATACGAGGGTCGGAATGGAATTCCGATAGTTAGTGTAGCTTCGTTATGTCATTTTGGACTCGCCTGCAAAATTTGAGGTCATTCGGACATGGTTTGGTTGGTTTTTTTTTTTTTATCAAAAATGGAATTTGGAAGTTCTTGAGATTCATAGGATTGAATCCGATGATGATTTGATGTTTTGATGTTATTTTGGGTGTTCCGAAGGTTGGGACAGGTTTAAATGATATTGTAGGACATATTGATATAATTGTTTAAGGTCCCGAGGGCCTCGGATGGATTTTGGAAGGTTAACGGAATGGAATTCGGACCCAAAAGAAAAGAAAAAGCTACGGTAATTTATGCTGCTAAGCTGTCTTTGGACAGCAAATGTACAGTCATGGAGCGTACTTCGGAGGCCTATATATTTTGATCTACAAGGAACTTTGAGATGATTAAAAACCACAAGTTGTAGCCGTGTCTAGTTTCCAGAAAGCTAAATAAATCGTAATTTGGACATCTGTAGAGAAAGCTATGATCGATTGAAGATGACTGGTGGAGCAGCTTCTCCAGAATTTTCTGATTTCATGGAGCTGACTTTAGAAGCACATATCTAAGGATATATAAAGAGTTATATGGTGTAAAACCTATCAAATTAAAGATCTTTGGGTGTAGTTTCTAAATCTTCAAACCGTTTGTTATTTGGATATTTATACAAGAAGTTATGGGTGTTTAAACAGAAGGTATCCGACAAGGGAAAATTATAATAGGATGTACAACTTGTATAGCACAAGTGCAAGGTACAACTCGACGAAGCACGGGCAGATTCTTTAAACACGGATTTGGCATATTTCTTTCATTTGGCTTGGATGATTTAGGAGAGAATTTCATGGGGGGATTTCATCAAGTATCGAAGGTGAGTTGTTTCTACTTATTTCCAAGTTAAATACATAATTTTTGTGTGAAATTAACCTAGAAATTCATGGAATTAAACCTAAAATTGATGAACTAGGGCTTGGAATTTTGAGATTTAAATATGGAATTTGGAGGGTCAAATGGACTCCGATTTTGGTAAATTTGATATGTACGGACTCGTGGCGAGACGAGGAATCCGATAATGTGAATTTTGTAATTTTTCGAGAAGTGGGCACGGGGCTCGGGTTTTGCTAGTTTCGCGATTTCTGCTATTTCTCGATTGTTTTTGATTGGGTATTGTTCCCTTAGCATATTATGATGTATTCGCTCTGATTTTGGTTAGAATTGACACGCGTGGAGGCTCGTTTGAGGGGCAAAGGCATCGTGAGTTAGGGATTTCGCCGGTTCAAGGTGAGTAATGCTTGTAAATGATACCCTGAGGGTTTAAAACCCTGGATTTGCACCTATAGTACTATATTGAGGTGACTTGCACGTCAGATAGAGAGCGTGGGGTAGAGAACTGTTGGGATATTGTGACTTGGTCCATCCCGGTTGTTGATTTTACCGCGTATTTCACTATGACTTGTTGTTTTTCACTATGACTTGGGCTTATTGCCATACTCGGGGCTTATTGCTGACTGTTTGAACTCTTTGTGAGCTATCATCACTGTTTTCCTCACTATTTGAAATATTATTTGAACTCAATCCATTTAAATTACACTGTTTCATGAACTCAGCTATATTTTTAATCAACCTTGAGTTTTAACTGATATTTGAACTGTTATTTGAGCTGAGAATTTTTGTTTTACTGATGCCCAAGGGGCTTATGATTATTTTTGGACTAATTAAGGCCGAGGGATTTGTGTGAGGATATGATGAGTGATGTGTGGAGGCTTTCAGGCCTCGAGTGATATATGAGGAGGCTTTCAGGCCTCGAGCGATATGTGAGGAGGTTTTCAAGTCTCGAGTATATTTTGAGAAGGCTTTCAGGGCTCTTGTTGATATGTACAGGCCAGTGGTAACAATGACACTGTTATACGCATTTTGGTCAGGTAACAATGACTGACCAGTCATGTAACAATGACTGACCAGTGGTAACAATGGCACTGTAATACGCGTGTTTGTCAGGTAATAACGGCTGACCGATCAGGTAACAATGACTGACCAGAAACATGAATCATGCCCGAGGGGCCGAAATTGTTTTTTGAGATATTGCCCGAGGGGCGAATTTTGATGTGCTCATCTTGCATATTTACTTGTCTTTTAACCTGTTATACTAGGTATTTGTGCCCAAGGGAATATTTTTCTGTGCTTATCAGCACTAACTGTTTTGAAATCATTTTTGTAATTATTGAAAAGATCATTTTCAAAAGAGATTTGAATTGAACCAAGGTATTTCTAAAGATATCACAGATTTCACTATTTTTCTCAGAAAATTATACCCGGCTTCTATACAGCTTATTGGTATTTTTATGTGATTTCTTGCTGCTCAGTTATTATTTACCTTTATCAGTCACTGAGTTAGAGTAGTCACTTTACTCCCTTCACCTCGCGTGCAGTTGCAGGTATTTATCCACCCGGTAGCGGGTATTGGCTATATGACAGCGGAGTTGTAGAGGTTTTAGCAAGGTGACTGCCAGCGTTCATAACACCTCTGTCCTTTCATGTTATTCATGCATCTTGTTTAGTGTATTTCTAGACTGTATAGTGGAGACTTCATTCTTATAGATGCTCGTAACTTGTGACACCCTGGTCGGGTTGTGTTGGGTTGTAAATACTGGTTATTACTGTAGTTAATCTGTATTTATCTATTCATTTATATTTAACAACTGTAAAATAGATGAATTGGGTTAGTTGGTTGGACTTGTCTTCAGGAGAGGCGCCTTCACGATCGGGTTTAGAAATTGGGTTGTGACAAGTTGGTATTAGAGCCTAGGTTACTGGGTCTCACGAGTCATGAGCAGGTTTAGTAGAGTCTCGCGGATTGGTATGGAGACGTCCGTATTTATCCTCGAGAGCCAGCGAAACCTTTAGGAAAATTTCATATTCTTGGAATTCTTATCGTGCGCACTTGATTCAGCTTGAGATATAACTGTTGAAATTCCTTCCACACATCTGTATGCGCACATGAGCGCTCAATATTACATGTGCCTTGATGGTTTGTGATTCCCCGATCGAGGGGCGAGACGTAATCTTCGTGAGTATGTTGGGCCAGTCTGGAGGACTTGAGGCCAGATCTTGCCTATGGCTTGAGCACTGAGGTGCTGATTGTGTGAGCAAGTGTTTTGAACTTATATGTTCGGTGTTGTCTTTATTAGCCGGAATGGTGGTTGGGTATCCATGTGATGAGTATATTAGTACTGCGAGACGTATCTATATGACTTGGTAGTGACGAGGGAATCTGCTGGATTATAGATAAACTGATAGTGATTCATTTCCTGTTGTGATTTGATATGTAGCCAGAGTTTTGGGCGCGTGAAGAATCTTTTCATGTCTCCTGTTTGGAGTGAAGTATATTTCATGTTACAGTATGAGTTTAGACTCAGGAAGACTAAGTGATTGTGTAATGTGTAGGACGATGGAAGGTATACAAAAATGTTAATTGGAGGCAAAGCAAGTGGGATATCTCATGCGGAAAAATCTACGTAGGTGTGTTCCTTATAATGTTGAGTTGAGAGTTTCTTTTCTACTAACAGGGTGTATGTTTTGAGATTTGAATTTGAATCTAATTGAGAAAGTTGAGTTGATTGTCACGAGAATGAAGGTGATCTTAGTAGTGGAACTGAAGTATTTTATGGTCTGTGTTACCTAAGCTTGTGAAGAATTTTTGTTGAACTAGCAGTAGTAATATGGAAATATTCTTGAGTTTGATGACCTATGTAGCCTGGCTGAATTAGAGGAATTTAGTTCTGATAGCTTGATTAGGATAAAATGGATTTCCAAGTGTTTTTGATAGTTTCTACCATGGTTTAAACCAGATATTTTCTACCGGTATGGGGAACGTGTTGTGTATTGTAAGTTCTTGTATATTTATTCATTATTGATGGGGTATGAAGGTTTTGGAGCGAGGTTCTGTTTAATGTGGGGTTTCCTACTAGTACTGGGTTTGTTTGAGTGGTTATGGTGATCGAGAATGGTGTTTCGAGTATACGAGTTATGTAGTATGTTATGCGTTTATATCTAGGGTTATTGTTACGGCTTGACATAGTTTTTTCGGACTTATACAGTGTGAGTATGTGAGATTCGGGTCTTGAAAAGAATTCTGGATGTTAGAAATTGGGCTCCAAGGATTTTGGGGTAAGGTTAAAGTAATGTTCATTATTCACTACAATGGGTTTAATGTGTTTCGGAATAATTGATTCCTATTTTTTTATGAATTATATGCCTTACCGGTATGAGGGTTCGTTATGTACTATGAAAAAAAATGTTTATGAAATTTATTGAGAAGAAGAAAGAAAGGAAATTGAAAACTGCAGTTGGCACAATGAGAAATATTTAAACCGGGCTGCAAGCCACGGTGGAGGTTATGTAAGGATGAGGTCCTTGTGGTAAATATTTATGAGTTTAAAGTTTCCCTTTGTAAAGTTTAATTCGTACGATAATATTAAAAGGGAGTCATGCCAGTTAGGTTGATTTGATAATTCTTGTATATTTTATGTTCATATTCAGCCATTTTCGTGCTGTAAACATTGTGTTTTAGCTTATGAGATGAGTTCCCAGGTGACATTAAATATGACTCATTAATCCGGGTAAGTAATAATGAGGTCTTCATGCCTCACATTCTGTTGACAGTATTGTGAAAATTTGAAATGAGGTGGTGGTTAATATGAGATTTATTGATAATGATGGAATTATTTATGAACAACTAGTAAGACCAGAAATATGGTTATGATCATACAAATGTTGCGTTTCATGTTAAGATATCATTGTGATAATGTCGGGCTTGTAATGGAGAGATTAGTGTTATTGATATACTTGTGGTACTTGTTGGGTTGTGGACATATTGTTAGGAGTTATTTTGGTGTTAATCTGACAGGGGAATAGGCCCAATTACAAGGGAGACTCTGCCGAAATATTTGAAAAATCTGGGAGTTAGTCAAATTTTGGGGACTTAAGAAAGGTGAAATGTTGGAAGAATATCTAAGATCTATATGAAGTCGTTCGGTTCATTTGGTTGTGGATTGTGTGGTGTTGTCCCGGTTATGGTGGTAGTTCTTGCGTGTTATGAGAAGAAATGACTTATTACGGGTCCAGAAAAGGCTATCATTCTAGTTCAGTGCGAGCAGAATCGACCTGAGGTGGGTAAATGGATTTAAATAGGATTATGGGCTTCATGTGGGTCAGATGTGTTCATTTCAGTATAGCGCTCCTCAAGGAGGTGTGTTGGAATATCATATGTTGTTTCGTGTTCGTCAATTCATGTAATATTATGATTGTGCCATGTGTGATGTGAAACGACTTGATAAATTCCTATTCTCTGGGGAAGAGTCCATATTAGTTGTGTGAGTTGAGTAGTCCATTCCTGAGTCATTTCCTTATGTATATTGTTCGCGTTATGGCATATTGGCACATTTTTGCATCATGTGAGACCGTTGGTCATTGTCTGTGGTGATTGGTTGTCTGAGCAGCTCGTACTATGTGAGACGAGACTATTGGTATCAGGGATCATTGCAGTGGGATTATGTGAGGTATATTACAGGGAAGTTACCAGTATTTGGGTAGTAATAAGGTGATGATTTTAGTCAAAAGGGAGAGAATTAATGTTGGGTTAACTCTGCAATTGGTTAGAAATATTTGCACATCTCCTCCGTTGCGTTTGTATCGTCAGCATTATAACAAAATTTATAGGTATATCATCAAATGCATTGGGAGTACTAGAGTCGTGGAATTTTTGCTATTAAGGTTCATGGAGTGTCATTATGGTTAGATGGTGAATTCTGCGATGCATGGTGGTAATTCAACAAAGGTACGCAGTCATGTTCTGGTACCTCGTGTGGTAGTTGATACAATGCTTATATACAGGGAACAGGTCTGGCAGAGAATTTTAGGTGTTGGAATTGGGTTCTAAGCTTATTGTATGGATAAAAGACGATATCTGTAGATTTGATCAAACTAATGTGTCCATATGAGTTATGGTACCACGGGCAGGTGCACGAGGTGTTAAAAAGTGATTTCAGATAACTTAAGAGCAATTTTTGGAACGTTCGAGGATGAATGTCTATTTAAGTGGGGGAGAATGTAACGACCCGATCGGTCGTTTTGAGCTCTAGCGCGTCGTTCAGCAGTTCGAAGTCATGAACAGCTTCATTTCAGTTATATTGACTTGTGCGTATGGTCAGAGTTAAATTTCGGGAAATTCGGAGTCAAATTGGAAAGAAGATTTTCAGTGCGGCAGCCTTAAGTTGAAGAAAATGGCTAAGATTGGAATTTTGAGTAAACGACCTCGGAATAGGGATCTGAAAGTTCCAGCAGGTTCTTATGATGATTTCGGACTTGGGTGTATGTCCGGATTTGGTTATGGATAACCCGTGAGCATTTCGGCATATATTGTTGAAGTTAGTATTTTAGAAGAATTTCATAAATTTGGGTTGGAAGGCATTTCAGTGTTATAGATGTCCGTTTGGGATTCCGAGTCTGGGAATAACTCGGTATGATGATTTTGGAGTTGGGAGCACGATCGGAAGTGAATTCGGATGTCCGGAGGTCATTTTGAAGTCATTTGGCTAAATATAGAAATTTGAAGGTTATTGAGAAAATTCTACCAGAAGTGGAAATTTTGATATCAGGGTTGAAATACGATTCTAAAAGTTTGGGCAGGTCCGTAATGTCGAATGTGACTTGTGTGCAAAATTTGAAATCATTCCGGATTGAAACACTTATTCTCTTTTAAGGAAGCTTAAGTTGGAAAAGTCAACCAGATATTGACTTATGTGTTAGAGGGCTCGAAATGCGAATTTTATGGTTCGCATAGCTTCGTAAGGTGATTTAGGACTTAGGAGTGTGTCCGGAATATTTTTGTGATGACCGGTGTAGAATTAAACTTGAATTGACAAAGTTAGTATTTTAGACGAATTCCGGTTGATAGGTGAGATTTTGATCCGAGGGTCGGAATGGAATTTCGAGAGTTTCTGTAGCTTCGCTATATCATTTTGGACTTTTCTGCAAAATTTGAGGTCATTCGGACATGGTTTGGTTGGGTTTTTGATAAAAAATGGAATTTGGAAGTTCTTGAGATTCATAGGCTTGAATCCGATGATGATTTGATGTTATTTTGGGTGTTCCGAAGGTTGGGACAAGTTTGAATATATTGTGGGACATGTTGATATAATTGGTTAAGGTCCCGAGAACCTCGGGTGGATTTCGGAAGGTTAACGGAATGGAATTCGGACCCAAAAGAAAAGATAAACCTGCTGCAATTTCTGCTGCTAAGCTGTCTTTGGACAACAAATGTGCAGTCGTGGAGCGTACTTCGGAGGCCTATATATTTTGATCTACAAGGACTTTTGAGATAATTCAAAAACATAAGTTGTAGCCCTTCGTGTCTTGTTTCCATAAAGCTAACGAAATCGTAATTTGGACATCTCTAGAGAAAGTTATGATCGATTGAAGATGACTGGTGGAGTAGTTTCTCCAGAATTTTCTGATTTCATGGAGCCGACTTTAGAAGAACATATCTCGGGATATATAAGGATTTATATGGTGTAAAACCTATAAAATTAAAGATTTTTGGGTTTAGTTTCTAAATATTCAAACCGTTTGTCATTTGGATATTTATACAAGAAGTTATGAGTGTTTAAATAGAAGGTGTCCGACAAGGAAAAATTATAATAGGATGTACAACTTGTATAGCACAAGTGCAAGGTACAACTCGACGAAGCACGAGCAGATTCTTTAAACACGGATTTGGCTTATTTCTTTCATTTCTTTCATTTGGCTTGGATGATTTTGGAGAGAATTTCAAGGGGCGATTTCATCAAGCATCGAAGGTGAGTTGTTTCTACTTATTTCCAAGTTAAATACATGATTATTGTGTGAAATTAACCTAGAAATTCATGGAATTAAGCCTAAAATTGATGAAGTAGGGTTTGAGATTTTGAGATTTAAATATAGAATTTGGAGGGTCAAATGGACTCCGATTTTGGTAAATTTGATATGTACGGACTCGTGGCGAGACGATGAATCTGGTAATGTAAAATTTTTAATTTTTTAAGAAATTGGCCCGGGGCTCGGGTTTTGCTAGTTTCAAGATTTCTGATATTTCTCGATTGTTTTCGATTGGATATTGTTCCCTTAGCATATTGTGATGTATTCGCTCTGATTTTTGTTAGATTCGACGAGCATGGAGGCCGGTTTGAGGGGTAAAGGCGTTGCGAGCTAGGGATTTCGCCGGTTCGAGTTGAGTAATGCTTCTAAATGATATCTTGAGGGTTTGAAACCCCGGATTTGCACCCATAGTGCTATAGTGAGGTGACTTGAACGCTGGATAGAGAGCGTGGGGTAGAGCATCGTTGGGGTATTGTGACTTGGTCCATCCCGGTTGTTGATTTTACCGCGTATTTCACTATGACTTGTTATTTTTCACTATGACTTGGGCTTATTGCCATACTTGGGACTTATTGCCGACTGTTTGAACTCCTTGTGAGCTATCATCACTATTTTCCTCACTATTTGAAATATTATTCGAACTTAATCCATTTGAATTATACTGTTTCATGAACTCAGCTATATTTTTACTCAACCTTGAGTTTTAACTAATATTTGAATTGTTGTTTGAGGTGAGCATTTTTGTTTTACTGATGCCCGAGGGGCTTATGATTATTTTTTGAATGATTAAGGCCGAGGGCCATGTGTGAGGATATGATGAGTGATGTTAGAAGGCTTTCAGGCCTCGAGTGATATATGAGAAGGTTTCAGGCCTCAAGCGATATGTGAGGAGGCTTTCAGGCATCGAGTGTATTATGAGAAGGATTTCAGGCCTCATATTGATATGTACAGGCTTTCAGGCCTTATGATGATATAACACTTGGGTTGTAGGAGCCCCTCCGGAGTTTGCACCCCCACAGTGAGCGCGGGTACCCATCTGAGCGGATAAATTTTAGACAGTGGTAACAATGGCACTGTTATACGCATTTTGGTCAGGTAAAAATGACTGACCAGTTAGGTAACAATGACTGACCAGTGGTAACAATGGCACTGTAATACGCGTGTTGGTCAGGTAACAATGGTTGACCGGTCAAGTAATAATGATTGAACAGGAACATGAATCATGCACGAGGGGCCGGAACGGTTTTTTGAGATATTGCTAGAGGGGCGAACTTTGTTGTGCTCATCTTGCATATTTACTTATCTTTTTACCTGTTATACTGGGGTATTTGTGCCCGAGGGAAGATTTTTCTGTGCTTATCAGCACTAACTGTTTTGAAATCATTTTTGTAATTATTGAAAAGACCATTTTCAAAAGAGATTTGAATCGAGCCAAGGTATTTCTAAAGATATCACAGATTTCACTATTTTTCAGAAAATTCTACCCGCTACTATACAGCTTTTTGGTGTTTTTTATGTGATTTCTTGTTGCTCAGTTATTATTTACCTTTATTACTCACTGAGTTGGAGTACTCACTTTACTCCCTGCACATCGCGTGCAGTTGCAGGTATTTATGCACTCGGTAGAGGGTATTGACTGTATGATGGTGGAATTGTAGAGGTTTTAGAAAGGTGACTGCCAGCGTTCGCAGCACCCCTGTCCTTTCATGTTATTCATGCATCTTGTTTAGTGTATTTCTAAATTGTATAGTGGAGACTTCATTCTTATAGATGATCGTGACTTGTGACACCCCAATCAGGTTGTTGGGTTGTAAATACTGGTTATTAGTGTCGTTAATCTGTATTTATCTATTCATTTATGTTTAACAATTGTTAAATAGACGAATTGGGTTAGTTGGTTGGCCTTGTCTTCACGAGAGGTGCCTTCACGACCAGGTTTAGAAATTGGGTCATGACAAGTTTGTATCAGAGCCTAGGTTACTAGGTCTCATGAGTCATGAGCAAGTTTAGTAGAATCTCGCGGATCGGTACGGAGACGTCCGTATTTATCCTCAAAAGGCTGCAGAACCTTTAGGAAAACTTCACATTCTTGGAATTCTTATCGTGCGTACTTGATTCAGCTTGAGATATAACTCTTAAAATTCCTTCCACACGTCTGTATGCGCACATGAGTGCTCAATATTACATGTGCCTTGATGGTTTGTGATTCCCCAATAGAAGGGCGAGATGTAATCTTCGTGAGTATGTTGGGCCAGTCTGGAGGACTTGAGGCCAGATCTTGCCTATGACTTGAGCACTGAGGTGCTGATTGTGTGAGCAAGTGTTTTGAACTTTTATGTTCGGTTTAGCCGGAATGGCGGTTGGGTATACATGTGATGAGTATATTAGTACTGCGAGACGTATCTATATGACTTGGTAGTGACGAAGGAGTCTGCTGGATAATAGATGAACTAATAGTGATTTTTTTCCTGTTATGATTTGATATGTAGGCAGAGTTATGGGTGCGTGAAGAATCTTTTCATGTCTCCTGTTTGGAGTGAAGTATATTTCATGTTACAGTATGAGTTTAGACTCAGGAAGACTAAGTGATTGTGTAATGTGTATGACGGTGGAAGGTATACAAAAATGTTAATTGGAGGTAAAGCAGGTGGGCTATCTCATGCGGAATAATCTACGTAGGTATGTTCCTTATAATGTTGAGTAGAGAGTTTCTTTCCTACTAACAGGGTATTTGTGTTGAGAGTTGAATTTGACTCTAATTTATAAGGTTGAGTTGATTGCCACGAGAATGAAGGTGATCTTAGTAGTGGAATTGAGGTATTTTATGGTCTGTGTTACCTAAGCTTGTGAAGAATTTTTGTTGAACTAGCTGCAGTAATATGGCAATATTCTTGAGTTTGATGAGCTATATGGCCTGGTTGAATTAGAGGAATTTCGTTATGATAGCTTGATTAGGATAAAATGGATTTCCAAGTGTTCTTGATAGTTTCTACCATGGTTTAAATCAGATACTTTCTACCGGTATGGGGAACGTGTTGTGTATTGTGAGTTCTTGTATATTTCTTCATTATTAATGGTGTACGAAGGATTTGGAGCGAGGTTCTATTTAATGTGGGGTTTCCTACTGGTACTGGTTGGTTTGAGTGGTTATGGTGATTGAGAATGGTGTTGCGAGTATACGAGTTATGTAGTATGTTATGCGATTATATCTAGGTTTATTGTTATGGCTTGCCACAGTTTGTTCAGACTTATATAGTGTGTGTGTATGTGAGATTCGGGTCTTGAAAAGAATTCTAGATGTTAGAAATTGGGCTCCAAGGATTTTGGGCTAAGGTTAAAGTAATGTTTATTATTCACTACAATGGGTTTAATGTGTTTCGGAATAATTGATTCCAATTTATTTTTATGAATTATATGCCCTACCGGTATGAGGGTTATTATGTGCTATGAAAAAAAATATTTATGAAATTTATTGAGAAGAAGAAAGAAAGGAAATTGAAAACTGCAGTTGGCATAATGTGAAATATTCAAACCGGGCTGCAAGCCGCAGTGGAGGTTATGTAAGGATGAGGTCCTTGTGGTAAATATTTATGATTTTAAAGTTTCCCTTTGTAAAGTTTAACTCGTACGATAATATTAAAAGAGATTCAAGCCAATTAGGTTGATTTTATAATTCTTGTATATTTTATATTCATATTCAGCCATTTTCGTATTGTAAACATTGAGTTTTAGCTTATGAGATGAGTTCCTAGGTGACGTTAAAAGTGACTCATTAATCCGGGTACGTAATAAGGAGGTCTTCATGCCTCACATTCTGTTATAAGTATTGTGAAAATTTGAAATGAGTTGGTGATTAATATGAGATTTATTGATAATGATGGAATTATTTATGAACAACTATTAAGACCAGAAATGTGATCATACAAATGATGCGATTCATGTCAAGATATCATTGTGATAATGTCGGGCTTGTAATGCGGAGATTAGTGTTATTGATATACTTGTGGTACTTGTTGGGTTGTGGGCATGTTTTTAGGAGTTGTTTTGGTGTTACTCTGAAAGGTGGATAAGCCCAATTACAAGGGAGACTCTGCCGAAATATTTGAAAAATCTGGGAGTTAGTCAAATTTTGGGGACTTAAGAAAGTTGAAATGTTGGAATAATATCTAAGATCTATATGAAGTCGTTCGGTTCATTTGGTTGTGGATTGTAGGGTGTTGTCCCGGTTATGGTGGTAGTTCTTGCGTGTTATGAGAAGAAATGACTTATTACGCGTCCAGAAAAGGCTATCAGCCTAGTTCAGTGCGAGAAGAATCGACCTGAAGTGGGTGAATGGATTTAAATAGGATTATAGGGTTCATGTGAGTCAGATGTGTTCATTTTACTATAGCGCTCCTCAAGGAGGGGTGTTGGAATATCATATGTTGTTCCGTGTTCGTCAATTCATGTAATATTATGATTGTGTCATGTGTGTTGTGAAACGGCTTGATAAATTCCTATTCTCTGGGGAAGAGTCCTTATTAGTTGTGTGAGTTTAGCAGTCCATTATTGTGTCATTTCCTTATGTATATTGTTCGCGTTATGGCCTATTGGGGCATTTTTACATTATGTGAGACCGTTGGTCATGGTCTGTAGTGATTGGTTGTCTGAGCAGCTCGTACTAGGTGAGGCGAGACTATTGGTATCTGGGACCATTTCAGTGGGATTATGTGAGGTATATTACAGGGCAGTTACCAGTATTTGGGTAATAATGAGGTGATGATTTTAGTCAAAAAGGAGAGAATTAATGTTGGGTTAACTCTGCAATTGGTTAGCAATTTTGCACATCTCCTCCGTTGTGGTTGTATCGTCAGCATTATAATAAAATGTATAGGTATATCATCATATGCATTGGGAGTATCAGAGTCGTGGAATTTTGGCTATTAAGGTCATGGAGTGCCATTGTGGTTAGATGGTGAATTCTGCGATGCATGGTGCTAATTCAACAAAGGTACACAGTCGTGTTCTAGTACCTCGTGTGGTTGTTGATACAATGTTTATATACAAGGAACAGGTCTGGAAGAGAATTTCAGGTGTTGGAATTGGGTTCTGGGCTTATTATATGGATAAAAAAGGATATCTGCAGATTTGATCAAACTAATGTGTCCATATGAGTTGTGGTAGCACGAGCAGGTGCACGAGGTGTTAAACAGTGATTTCAGATAACTTAAGAGCAGTTCTTGGAACGTTCGAGGACGAACGTCTATTTAAGTCGGGGAGAATGTAGCGACCCGGTCGGTCGTTTTGAGCTCTAGCGCGTCGTTCCGTAGCTGAAAGTCATGAACAGCTTCATTTTAGGTATATTGACTTGTGCGTATGGTTAGAGTTAAATTTCAGGAAATTCGGAGTCAAATTGGAAAGAAAATTTTCATTGCGGCAGCCTTAAGTTGAAGAAAATGGCTAAGATTGGAATTTTGAGTAAACGACATCAGAATTGGGATCTGAAAGTTCCAGCAGGTTCGTATGATGATTTCAGACTTGGGCGTATGTCCGGATTTGGTTATGGATAACCCGTGAGCATTTTGGCATATATTGTTAAAGTTAGTATTTTAAAAGAATTTCATAAATTTGGGTTGGAAGTAATTTCAGTGTTATAGATGTCTGTTTGGGATTCTGAGTCTTGGAATAGCTCGGTATGGTAATTCTGGAGTTGGGAGCGCGATCGTAAGTGAATTCGAATGTCTGGAGGTCATTTTGAAGTCATTTGGCTAAATGTAGAAATTTGAAGGTTTTTGAGAAAATTCGACCGGAAGTGGAAATTTTGATATCGGGATCGAAATGCGATTCGAAAGTTGGGGCAGGTCCGTAATGTCGAATGTGACTTGTGTGCAAAATTTGAAATCATTCCGGAATGATTTTGGTAAGGTTCGAGACACTTAGTCTCTTTTAAGGAAGCTTAAGTTGGAAAAGTCAACCAGATATTAACTTATGTGTTAGAGGGATCAAAATGTGAATTTTATGGTTCAGATAGCTTCGTTAGGTGATTTGGGACTTAGGAGTGTGTCCGGAATATTTTTGTGATGACCGGTATAGAATTAAGCTTGAATTGGCAAAGGTAGTATTTTTGACGAATTCCGGTTGATAGGTGAGATTTTGATCCGAGGGTCGGAATGAAATTTTGAAAGTTGTTGTAGCTTCTTTATGCCATTTTGGACTTTTCTGCAAAATTTGAGGTCATTCGGACGTGGTTTGGTTGGGTTTTTGATCAAAAATGGAATTTGGAAGTTCTTAAGATTCATATGCTTCAATCTGATGATGATTTGATGTTTTGATTTTATTTTGGGTGTTCCGAAGGTTGGGAAAAGTTTGAATGATATTGTGAGACATGTTGATATAATTGGTTAAGGTCCCGAGGGCCTCGGGTGGATTTCAGAAGGTTAACAGAATGGAATTCGGACCCAAAAGAAAAGAAAAAGCTGCTGCAATTTCTGCTACTGAGCTGTCTTTGGACAGCAAATGTGCAGTCGTGGAGCGTACTTCGGAGGCCTATATCATTTGATCTACAAGAAATTTTGAGATGATTCAAAATATAAGTTGTAGCCTTTTGTGTGTAGTTTCCAGAAAGCTAACGAAATCGTAATTTGGACATCTGTAGAGAAAGTTATGATCAATTGAAGATGATTGGTGGAGCAGTTTCTTCAGAATTTTCTGATTTCATGGAGCCAAATCTGGAAGGTCATATCTCGGGATATATAAAGAGTTATATTGTGTACAACCTATCAAATTAAATATCTTCGAGTCTAGTTTCTAAATTTTCAAACCTTTTATCATTTGGATATTTATACGAGACGTTATGGGTGTTTAAACAGAAGGTGTCCGACAAGGGAAAATTTTAATAGGATGTACAACTTGTATAACACAAGTGCAAGGTACAACGCGACGAAGCATGGACAGATTCTTTAAACACGGATTTGGCTTATTTCTTTCATTTCTTTCATCTGGCTTGGATGATTTTGGAGAGAATTTCAAGGGGGATTTCATCAAGCATCAAAGTTGAGTTATTTCTACTTATTTCCAAGCTAAATACATGATTATTATGTGAAATTAACCTAGAAATTCATGGAATTAAGCCTAAAATTGATGAATTTGGAGGGTTGACATTTGAGATTTAAATATAGAATTTGGAGGGTCAGATGGACTCCGATTTTGGTAAATTTGATATGTACGGACTTGTGGCGAGACAAGGAATCCGGTAATATAAATTTTGTAATTTTTCGAGAAGTGGGCCCGGGGCTCGGGTTTTGCTAGTTTCGAGATTTCTGCTATTTCTCGATTGTTTTTTATTGGGTATTGTTCCCTTAACATATTATGATGTATTCGCTCTGATTTTGGTTAGATTCGACGCGCGTGGAGGCCGGTTTGAGGGGCAAAGGCGTCGCGAGCTAGGGATTTGGCCGGTTCGAGGTGTGCAATGCTTGTAAATGATATCCTCAGGTTTTGAAATCTCGGATTTGCACCCATAGTGCTATATTGAGGTGACTTGTACGCCGGATAGAGAGCATGGGATTAGAGCGCCGTTGGGGGATTGTAGCTTGGTCCATCCCGGTTATTGATTTTACCGTGTATTTCACTATGACTTGGGCTTATTGCCATACTCAGGGCTTATTGCCGACTGTTTGAACTCCTTGTGAGCTATCATCACTATTTTCCTCACTATTTGAAATATTATTTGAACTCAGTCCATTTAAATTACACTGTTTCATGAACTCAACTATATTTTTACTCAACCTTAAGTTTTAACTGATATTTGAACTATTGTTTGAGCTGAGCATTTTTGTTTTACTGATGCCCGAGGGGCTTATGATTATTTTTGGACTGATTAAGGCCGAGGGCCATGTGTGAGGATATGATGAGTGATGTGAGGAGGCTTTCAGGCCTCGAGTGATAAATGAGGAGGCTTTTAGGCCTCGAGTGTATTGTGAGAAGGCTTTCAGGCCTCATGTTGTATGTATAGGCTTTCAGGCCTTATGATGATATAGCACTTGGGCTGTAGGAGCCCCTCCGGAGTCTGCACCCCCACAGTGAGCACGGGTACCCATCTAGAGCAGATAAATTTTAGACAGTGGTAACAATGGCACTGTTATACGCATTTTGATGAGGTAACAATGACTGACTAGTCAGGTAACAATGACTGACCAGTGGTAACAATGGCACTGTAATACGCGTGTTGGTCAGGTAACAATGACTGACCAGGAACATGAATCATGCTCGAGGGGCCAGAACTATTTTTTGAGATATTTCCTGAGGGGCGAACTTTGATGTGCTCATCTTGCATATTTACTTGTCTTTTTACCTATTATACTGGGGTATTTGTGCCTGAGGGCAAATTTTTCTATGCTTATCAGCACTAACTATTTTGAAATCATTTTTGTAATTATAGAAAAGACCATTTTCAAAAGTGATTTGAATTAAGCCAATGTATTTCTAAAGATATCACAGATTTCACTATTTTTCTCAAAAAATTGTACGCGGCTTCTATACAGCTTATTGGTGGTTTTTATGTGATTTCTTGCTGCTCAGTTATTATTTACCTTTATTACTCACTGAGTTGGAGTACTCACTTTTCTCCCTGCACCTCGCATGGAGTTGTAGGTATTTATGCACCCGGTAGCGGGTATTGGCTGTATAACAGCGGAGTTGTAGAGGTTTTAGCAACGTGACTGCCAACGTTCGTAGCACCCCTGTCCTTTCATGTTATTCATGCATCGTGTTTAGTGTATTTCTAGACTGTATAGTGGAGACTTCATTCTTATAGATGCTCATGACTTGTGACACCCCGGTCGGGTTGTGTTGGGTTGTAAATACTGGTTATTACTGGTGTTAATCTGTATTTATCTATTCATTTATGTTTAACAATTGTTAAATAGACGAATTGGGTTAGTTGGCTGGCCTTGTCTTCACGAGAGGCACCTTCACGACCGGGTTTAGAAATTTGGTCGTGACAAATGCCTTAGAGAGGAATTAGCGGCTATTTTGGTAAACTTCGATGGTGAAGATATCGAGGGGCACATGGAATCAGTCAATGCATTAGATGGGCTTGGGTCCTATTCTTATGCTTCGAAGAAACTATCTCTAGACTTGGATAATAGAGCTACTCCTCCCGCAAAGCCTTCTATTATTGATCCACCGCAACTAGAGCTCAAACCACTTCCACCACACTTCAGCTATAAGTTTATTGGCTCAAATGATACTTTACCCATAATTGTTTCTTCTTTATTAAATGATGTGCAGGTAGAACAATTTTTGGATGTCTTGAAAAAGCATAGGCAAGCTATTGGATGGACAATTGCGGACATCTGAGGGATTCCCGCCGGAATTTGCAAACACAAGATCCAATTGGAGAATGATACTAAACCAAGTGTGGAACACCAATGACGGTTGAACCCATCTATGCAAGAGTTAGTAAAGAAAGAAATCATCAAGTGGTTGGATATCGGGGTAGTCTACCTCATTACTGATAGTTCTTGGATGAGCCCGGTGCAATGCGTACCAAAAAAGGGAGGCATGACCGTAATTAAAAATGATAAAAATGAGCTCATCCTAACAAGAATAGTGACCGGATGGAGGGTGTGTATGGATTATGGGAAGCTCAACAGTGCTGCATGCAAAGACCATTTCCCTATGCCTTTTATTGATCAAATGCTTGATCGGCTAGCGGGAAGGTCATTCTATTGCTTTCTTGATGGATATTCCGATTACAACCAAATCAACATAGCATTGGAGGACCAAGATAAAACAACATTCACTTTCCCGTATGGAACTTTTGCCTTTAGATGGATGCCATTTGGTTTGCGCAATGCACCGACTACTTTCCAAAGGTGTATGATGTCCATCTTCTCAAATATGGTAGAGGATTTTCTAGAGGTTTTCATGGATGACTTTTCGGTGGTAGGTGACTCTTTAGAGAATTGTCTGAACAATCCTGGACAAGTGTTCAAGAGATGTGAGGAGACCAACCTTGTGCTTAACTGGGAGAAATGCCATTTCATGGTGGATGAAGGCATTGTCTTGGGGAATAAAATTTTAAAAAATGGCATAGAGGGTGACCGGGAAAAGATCAAGATCATTTCCAAGCTTCCTCCACCTACTTCAGTTAAAGGTGTGCAAAGTTTCTTGGGGCATGCTGGATTTTATAGGCGTTTCATCAAGGATTTTTTCAAGATTGCAAATCCTATGTGCAAACTCCTTGAGAAAGATGCAAAATTTATGTTTAACAAGAAATGCCTCAAAGTCTTAGCAAAAGCTCACCCCGGCACATATTATTGTCATACCCGATTGTTATGTTCCTTTCGAGCTCATGTGTGATGCCAGTGGTGTAGCTATTGGTTCAATGCTTGGCCATCATCCCAACAAGGTTCTTCACCCGGTTTATTATACAAGCAAGACACTCGATGGAGCGCAAATGAATCACACGGTGATTGAGCAAGAACTTCTTGCCATTGTCTATGCCTTTGAGAAATTTCGGGCTTATTTGTTGGTATATAAGGTGATAGTGTACACAAATCATGTTGCTCTTCGCTATCTCATGGCAAAGAAGGATGCAAAGCCTAGGTTTATTCGGTGGGTCTTGTTGTTGCAAGAATTTGACTTCGAAGTCAAGGATCGCAAGGGAACGCAAAATCAAGCAGCAGATCATTTATCAAGGCTTGAAGAGACAGAGAGGCCAAAGGGAGATCTTGAAATCAATTATGCATTTCCGGATGAACACATATTGGCACTATCTAGAACTTTTTGCTCCTTGGTATGCCGATATTGCTAACTACTTGGTTAGTAATTTTATTCCGGAAGGATTGGAATCCTATCAAAAGAAGAAGTTTTAAAGAGATTATCGGCAATACTATTGAAAAGAACCATTCTTGTTCCGTGTTTGTGCTGATAACATCATCCAAAGATGTGTTCCAGAAGAGGAAATTATGCCAATTCTAAAGGCATGCCATGACTCACCGATCGGAGGTCACCATAGGGGAAATTGAACATCGACTAAGGTGCTTGAATGAGGTTATTATTGGTCGTCAATCTATCATGATGCCAATAAAATGGTCAAGGCTTGGGACCAATGTCAAAGGCAAGGATCAATCTCCAAGAGGCATGAAATGCCAATGCATTTTGTGATGGAGATAGAGATCTTCGATATATGGGGAATTGATTTTATGGGTCTCTTTGTGAGCTCTTGTGGGATGAAATATATCTTGGTTGCTATGGACTATGTGTCCAAATGGGTTGAAGCAATTTCCTTACCAAAAAACGAGGCAAGGAGTGTGACAACATTCTTAAAGAAAAACATATTCACACAGTTTGGTACTCTTAGAGCCATTCTTAGTGATGGTGGGTCTCATTTCTGTAACAAGGCTTTCACTGGGCTACTAGAGAAATGTGGTGTCAAGCATAAGGTGTCCACATCTTATCATCCTCTATCAAGTGGCCAAGTTGAAGTTTCCAATAGGGAGATAAAGAACATTCTAGCAAAGACTGTTAATGCAAACAGAACAGATTGGTCAAGAAAGCTAGATGACGCATTGTGGGCATACCGCACAGTGTACAAAACTCCTATTGGCACTTCTCCTTGTCGGTTAGTCTTCGGCAAGGGTTGTCATCTACCCGTACAACTGGAGCACAAAGGCATGTAGGCTCTAAAGAGGTTAAACTTGGACTGGGCTGAAGCTGCATTTGAGGTTAACACAACTCAATTAATTGAAGGAATTCCATTTCCATCCATATGAAAGTGCAGTTGTGTATAAAGAAATGATGAAGTTCGTCCATGACAAAAGATCTTAAAAAGGAAGTTCAAGTCGGGTGACTTGGTTTTGCTCTTCAACTCAAGGCTCAAATTGTTTCTGGGAAAGCTCAAATTGAAATGGTCTGGTCCGTTCAAGGTGGTCAATGTCTCTCCTTTTGGAACTGTGGAACTAGAATCAGAGGATGGGCTTCGAACCTTCAAAGTGAATGGTCAGCGAGTCAAACACTACTTGGACACAGATGGAGAAAAACACTTGATAGAGCAGTTGGCTCTCAAAGATGGTCCGTGCCCGACCAATGAGTGAATCCAAAGGAACGCCAACTTTGTCATGCCGCGACATTAAATCTAGCACTTCATAGGAGGCAACCCATGTGTGGTAACACCTTTTTTGGTCTTTAAATTTTAATTTTTGTTAGATAGATTTAATTGAGAAATTTAAAGTGTGTGTTAGAGTACAGGGGATTCAAAAGATCTTAACACTGGGTGAAATTATGTGTGAAAGGGAAGAAAAGTCACCATGGGAAGTTTGCTACACATATGCAGTCGCCTGTTTTTTATGCGAACCACATTGTGGTCGCAAACCCAGACAGTTAGTTTGGCTTAATTTGGTGGTAGGAATGCGTCGAGAAGGTGCCCTTTGTGGACCGCATTCCATGTATGCAATCGCTTAGTGCACAACATTTTGTCCCTCAAACAATTCAAATTGAATCCACCGTATAACGTGTTATGCAGTGACTTACCCACCGCAATCTCCCAGGTAAGTCCCTTGCATCTCTTCCACACACAAAAAATTTCAAAAAAGAAAGGAAACATTTTTTTATTATCAAAAAGAAACAAAACAAAATGAAAACAAGAAAGGAGAAGGCAAAACGGCTAGTGAATCAAAAATGTGAGGCAACACCTGTGAAATCATCTCCCACATGTGCTCATTAATCCGTCACTGGTATGTTTTTCTTGTCTTGATTTCATCCTTCCAAGTTTTAGTTTTAATTTCAATTTTGTTTCTCCTATTTTTGTTTCCTATTTTCTTTTTCTTTTTTATTTGTGTTTTGTAGTTTGGTATATGTTTGTAATGTGAGAGGGTTCTTGGTTAGGTAGTATGTTTGGGGTGATGGGTAGTAAAACTAGGTCTGCTGTTGTTGAGGGTTGAAGTCAAAAAGGTTAAGAACGATGACTTCTGCGGACCGCATAATTGATTTCTGGTCCGCATTGTTGCCAAAAATACGAACCCTAGATGGCTGAAGAAGATGACAAAATGCGACAACTTTGCGATCGCATAATTGATATGCAGACCGCAAAGTCACCGCATACTGAGACAATTTTACTGCTTTTGTAGCATATTGTTTGTGGCCATTTTGCAAGCGCATTTCCAACTTTGTGATGGACTTTGCGATCGCATTTTGTGATTTTGTTTCCTGAGAATTTAAGTATTCGATGGTTATGCGAATCATATCATAATCCATCGCATACTTAGATCATTTTAGCAGGCTGACAATTTGCGACAGGTTTGCGGTCCGCATAGTGGTTATGTGACCGCATAACTTGTCACATACGAGAAATTTTTGGTATTTTTTCTATTACTGCCTACCATGTTTCTCATATTTTATTTCTGTGCAGATATGGATCCCAAGAAACATACAGCCTCTTCCCAAAAAAGGGCCTCCACTAGTCGTCACGCACAACGAGCAAAATGTTTACGACCCGACTCTACTATTACACTTCCCTCCCAGTCCGATGAGGAGGAGACCTTTCCCTTAGTTTACCTACAAGCTGAGGAAAAAAGGAAAAGAGGAGATGACTTCCAGCTCAGGTTTGGGGTCGAAGGGTATAGAGAGATATATAGAGAAGGGCTAACCAAACGTAAAATCCTAGCCGAAAAACAACTGAGTTTGAATGGGCTCAAGAGAAGTACCCCCATATATGAGAGAACATCAAAGCAAGAAAATGGGAGTGCTTAACTGAGCTGCCTAATGACTATAATAAAACTCTTGTCCATGAGTTTTATGCATCGTATAGAGACTCCAAGACTGCTCATCACAAGCGCAATAGGGTTTTCTGTGACACTGTATTGGTTCGGAGGAAGAGTGTATTCTACAGCAGTGAGACCATCAATGAGTTTTACTTCCCTGATTAAAGCCCGGGTACAGCTGAGTATGCCGCCAAATGGGCAAATCGGGATAATGAGCGTAGTTAGATAGATTTTGTGATAGCCAAGGGACCCATGCTTGGATCAACCCTGTGCACAAAATATTCAAGGAGGATCTCACACGAGAGGGTAGATTTTGGATTAGCTTTGTCACCTCTCAACTGATACCGTCCAGAAATGAAACTAACATAGGTATTGAGAAAACTCTTCTCATTGCATGCATTATGGAGGGAATCAAGATTGATGTGGGTGATTTTATCTTTCAAGAGATAGGGATCCGGGCAAATAAAACAACCACTTCACTTCCATTCCCTTGTTTGATCACAGCCCTCTATAAGGCTGTGAAAGTCCCTACCATGCCACACACTGACAAGACAGGGAAGGCGCTGAAGGATATTGATACCATATGCATTAATGATGTTGTTGCTCCCCCATAGGTTCACACTCAGGTTCCAGCTGATGTAGAGCCCTCAGATTCCCAGACTCCTGTGTCTCCTCAGGCTACAGTTGCATCCACTTCCACTTCACAACCCACCTCTCCGTCCACCAATGCTCTGCCTTCTGCTGCACTGCCAGCCGTTTCGAGGCTTGGTCTCTTAGCTCAGCATGCCAATGCTAAGGTAGACCAGCTTTTGAAGAACTTTCCCACCCTCATCAGGCAGGCACTGACTCCTATATAGTCCTTAGTGATGGCACTCCAATAACAACAAACATCTTATGGGGATCGCCTGCAACAGCTTGAGGTGAGCGTTGAGAAGATAGAGCGGGGTGAGGTTAGTGACTTGCAAAGCTCTGGGAGGATGTTGCCACTATGAAGACTGAACTCCATAAAATGCAAACTCTAGAGTTTGATGTATCATTCTTCCTGCCCAAGAAAGGTGAGCAGGGAGCAGACACAGTAGTACCGGGATTAGATCTCAACTTATCTACACTGATGAAAAATATTGCACCTCCGGCTATCGGGGCTTCCCAGCCTCTAAATCTCTCTGCACATATTCTGGACACTCTACAGAGTCCGAATGTGGGGAGCCAGACGAGGGAGAAACTAAGGAGGATTCATTTTTTGATGAGGATGAAGGCCCTCTGGAGAAGGGTAAGCAGATTGTTGTCCCCACAGTGGAGGATGAAGAACAAACAGCTATTTAAAAGGCAATAGCACATTCTCTAGCAGACATGGTCACCCCAGCAGATCCATCAACCACTCAGCCATCAGCGGGCGAGGCTAGCAGCTCACAGGCCCCAGCTCCATTATTAGGTCAGCCAGAGATCTCTCCTCCATCACTGGAGGTCACTCCTCAGGCCGAGATCTCATCGGTCCCAGCTTCAGCATCAGAGGGTGACTCCACCATCATTCAGCCAACTTTCGACTCCTATAGCGCTTAGTGCGCCTCAGGGAGCTCCAAAACTCTGTTTTGCATTCATATGAATTAGGGACAATGCATGCTTTTTAGTTGGGGGTGGGATAGCCTTGTATATTTTTTTTATGAATCAAATTGTTGTACATGTTTATGCTTTTGTGCTATATAAGCAAACTTCTGTATATATTTGTGTTTTGTGATTCTATATATATTAATGTTTTGTGGTTTTAGTACATAAGTTATCTTTGTTTATAAAAAAACATGTAGATAGTTGTATGTTCATCTTTAGTAATTAGCAATGAATTCCCCTTGGTTTTTTTTGCCGGGTTCTTTTCCAAGGGTGTAATAGTAGAACCGAGACGGTAGAATGAGACATTTTGACCGGTTTGGTGTAATTGTCTAGTTTCAAGCATGTGTGCCTATATATAGCTTATACCCTTCCATTAAAAAAAGAGATCAACTGTGTGAACTTGAGGATTGATCTTTGACTCAATGTCTACCTAGAGTTATACTTGTAAAGATGATGAAAGCTTTGAGTTGCCAAGTGTTGACTGGAGGGCTAAAAACTATGTTGAGCCAAATAGTTCGTGTTCCATGTGTGTGAGTCTTTGTGTAAATAATTCTTGTGTTTACTTCTGCCATCTAGAACTTGCCCGATTGGTTTGTTGATGCTTATAATAATTACATTTGGTTGGAGAAATGACCTTAGGCCATCTTTGTGATTTTGGAAAATCAGTTAGCCTTTCAAGCCACCTATTGTACAGATAGTACTACTAGTCACCCCACTTGAGCCTTTAACCTTTTCTTTGGCTACCTCATTACAAATCTTTCCCTTTTGTAAAATAATTCCCTCTTTTGAACCCGTCCCTTCTTGAACAGTAAGAATGAGGCTAAATGCCTAAGTTGGGGGTGTGGTGTCAAGTCAAAAATTGGCAAGTTTGTGCAGTGAGTGTAGGAAAGTATACTTCAAGGTGTGAAACTACTAAAGCTCCAAAAGAAAAATAAAAAATAAAAAATAAAACAAAAAATGCACGAGAAAAGAAGAAAAAGAAATAAAAAAAGAGTGTAAGTATATATACATATGTAGTTTTGAAGAGAATTAAAGAGGTAGTTAAGGTGTCTCATTGATGGAAAAGTAGAAGCAAATGAGGGCTATGTGGTTCGAAAAGTACCAAAAAGCAACAAGAAAGAAAATTATGAGTAGTGTTCAAGGAGGGTGTAATCACTAGTACCCAAATACTTATCCGACCCTTCCCTAAACCTACATTACAAGCTTAAAAAGTCCTTATGCGATCTCCAACCGAACGTTCTTAGAATAAAGTGATGAATGAAAACAAGGGCAAGCCTATGGTATGGTATGTTATAACACTTGAAACTCTTTTTGAGAGTGAGTGTATTTGTGAATTCGTCCCTTTTTTGTCATTGTAAATATTGTGAGTTTGGGACTTTCTTTCTAGTAAGGGCACATGAATTGTGACGTTGGACAAAAGTTGAGTATTTGAGTTAAATGCAAATGCACTCAGCTGAGGGTAACATTTTGTCAAATTGGTCGAGCCTCAAAGTTTCATAAGTTGATTAGTTTCTTTGCAAATATTGATGGTTCAGGAGGGGTAAACAATCAAAAATGCATGCTTGTAGTACTAAGAACTAACACCATCCATGGTCACTATTGTTTCATATCTTTTAAATGGAGTCTATAACAGGATAGTGTTGTTTTAGTTGCTTGAGGAAAAACAAGAGTTTAAGTTGGGGTGTTGATGTGCTGGAGAATTTTGGCACATTTAATACAAATTGCTTAGATTTTAGCTTGTTTTAAATGCAATTATATTTTATACTTATGTAATTTTAGTGTTTCTGCAGTGTATGATGTTTAAGGACCTAAGAGCATTGAAATGAAATCAAAAATCCACAAAAAGACAAGAAAAAATTAAAATGCATCGCAAATATGGAATTGCGGACCGCAAATACAACATGTAGGCCGCATATTGCTCAAGGGAATCGCAAACCCCAATAGTTTGTTGGCCAAAGTCCAGTGCAAGAAATGCGGTCCAATTTGCGATCGCATAATAGGTTTGCGATCTACATAATGGACTGCAAACTTGTTATGAAAGCTGTTGAAGGTGGAAAATGTGATGCAAAATGCGATCATATATCTACAATGTGGACCGCAGAACGTGAATGAGATGAAGGCCTGAAAACTAGGGTTTGAAGATATGATAGCCATTGCGAGAATGCGAACCGCATGTCTGTTACGCGATAGATATGCGGTTGCATAACTGACCGGAAAGGGTTTTTTTGTCCAACTTTTGTCCCGAGTTTTGACCCACTATAAGTAGATTTATTGGGGTTTTGTGGGGGCATCTTGTCTAGTTTTTGAGATACAATCCAAGGCTTTAATATTCCTCTCTTTTAGAAGCTTTTGAAGGAAGAATCTTGCACTTTGTAAGCTTTATGGTATTAAATATTCTCATCCATTTGTATTTTAGTATGTGTAGCTACTTTAAATACTAAGGTTGTGAACCCTAAATGAGTGTTATGTTAATGGGTGTTTAACATTTAATATATGTATAATGGTTAGTTGATATTTATTTACTTCTCATTCTTCATTTATTGTTGGTGGTTGCAAACAATAACAAGTGCCATTAAATTATTACTTTTCTTGGGAAAGTGGGTTAGAATTTGGTAGAAGTAAATATCAAAGACCCAAGGCTTTAAACCTTGTTTAATAAAATCGCTTAGGAATAAGTGAGTTTTATTTGGCATATATTGATTGTTCTTAATTGCAACTCTTTCATATTTGGAAAAATCATAAAGTGTAAATACTACCCAACTATTGGAAAAAATTGGGTACTCATTTAGAAATCATTTGAATATTAAAAGAACCTTCCATTAGAAATATATCATATTAACACCGATAGCATTACACTTCAGTGAAGGGGACACAACCTTGGTTTCTTTAATTAAATTAATTATATTCTCAATACTACAATTAGTTATTTCCTCAAACCAAAATCAGATCATACTCTTGTTACAGTTACCGAATAGAACTATGGCTTAATTCAAGTAACGCACTACTTGAGTAACCTTTTCACACCTATTCCCTGTGGGATTGGACCCCAACCTTGTTGGGTATTATATTTGACACCGATAGCCTTACACTATTTAATTAAACTATAATTTGAGCGTATCAATCCCCCAGAACTATTTGTATAGTGTCTCGAGATGTTACGTAACATGGGGATAGTGGAGACCAATGGGGTCGACTTTGTTACTTTTTGCATGTCCCGTTCTGCCAAGAAATGGCGGAGGAATTATTCTTTGGCTAGACTAGCTGGGTTGCCAGCTCTCACTTGTGACCAGTTCTCTCAGTTATTCTTGGAAAAGTATCTTTCTATCACTTAGAGAGAGGACTATCAGAGGCAGTTTGGGCGCCTTCAGCAGGGTTCTATGACCGTCACTCAGTACGAGACCAGATTTATTGATTTGTCCTGTCATGCTCTTCTTATACTTCCTACCGAGAGAGAGACAAAGAGAGAGAGAGAGAGAGAGAGAGAGAGAGAGAGAGAGAATGTGAGGAGGTTTATTTAGGGACTTGCTCAGCCTATCGGATTAGAGATGGCTAAGGAGACAGGGAGTGAGATTTCTTTCTAGGATGCAGCGAATGTGGCCAGAAGAGTGGAGATGGTTCACTGAGGGAGTAGTCAAGGTTCTGACAAGAGGCCTAATCACTTAGGTAGATATAGTGGGGACTCATTTGGAGGTCGAGGTACTTTTGGTAGAGGCCATTATCCCAGGTCGTTTCATTCAGTACTTCAGACATCTCATGGAGCTTTAGGGGGTCGTGCTCCTTATGTACCTCCTTTAGGGCATCCAGCTTATGGTGATATGCCAGCTCCCATCAGAGCACCTCCTCTTTAGAGTTATTATCACAGTCAGCCATCCCGTTAGGGTCAGACTCAATTTCCTCAATCATAGTATTTAGATGGATGTTTTGAATGTGGTGAGTATGGGTATGTCAGGAGGACTTTTCCGAGATTAGTAGGTTTTCAGTCGTAGCAGTAGAGTTCTCGTGCCATAATTCCGACACCGCTTGACCAGCCAGCTAGAGGTAGAGGCCAGGGAGCCAGAGGTAGAGGTCAGCCCGCTAGAGATGGAGGTCATGCCATTAGAGGTGGAGGCCAGGCCGCTAGAGGTGGAGGATAGCCAGTAGGAGGTCATCCCAGGGATATGGTTCAGGGTGGTGGGGGTCCAGCACCAATGGTATGCTTTCCCAGCCATGCCTGAGGCTAAGTTCTCCGATGTAGTTATCACAGGTACTGTTTTGGTTTGTAGTAGAGTTGTTTCAGTTCTATTTGATCCAGGGTTTACATACTCATATGTGTCATCTAATTTTGTTTCATATTTGGTTGTGACTTGTGATTCTTTGAATGCTCCTGTGTATGTGTCCACACCAGTAGGGGATTCTATTGTTGTAAGCAGTGTATATCGCTCGTGTGTGGTTATTATTAGGGGGTCTTGAGACTAGTGTAGATCGCTACTTCTCGATATGGTTAATTTTGATATCATTTTAGGGATAGATTGGCTGTCACCTTATCATGTTATACTAGAATGTCACGCCAAGATCGTGACCTTAACATTGCCTGGTTGCCTCGATTAGAGTGGAGAGAGACTCCTGGTTGTTCTACCAGTAGGGTTATCTCTTATATAAAGGCTTGGAATATGGCCGAGAATGGGTGTTTAGCTTATTTGGCTTATGTTCGTGATTCTAGTGCTGAGGTTCCTTCTATGGATTCTGCGCCAGGTATTTCCTACCTCAAACCACTTTGGAGGAATGCGAGTGTATCGAAAAGAATGGAGGGATAGGGATAGGCAACACTTCGACGATCTCTCAACTCATATATCAATACTCAAAATAGTGCTACTGATGATATTCGAAAGTTGAAGGCAAGGAATGCCATATGGGAGAGTCAGCAGGCCCAGGGGGGCCAGGGTCAAATGAGGAGATAGCTTGTCTGACCAAAGAAAATGCTGATCTTAAGGCACAAGTGGAGAACCTAAAGGAGAAACTGCTCACCAAGCAAATGTCAGCGAATGCTCGAATAGATCTAGTTCTCAATACCCTTGCTGCAACCTCCAAGTCCTCTCCTCCTAGTGTCCCTTAGGCAACCCTTCAATGACCAGTTTCTGGATTATTCTAGTCTTGTTTTGTTGACTTTGGCAGTTGCTTGTTTTCTTTTTATTTGTGGTGTGGATGGGATGTACTTGTACTGCTCATGCTGAAAACAGTCTAACCTCTTCCTTTGTTATATATCAAAGGCATATGTTTTTGTATAAACTATCCTCTTTTGCTGTTTAACTGCTTATGCTTCTCTGTTTCTCTTTTCTATCATGTTGTGTGCGCATATGTGACATGATTTAGCTAGGCTAGACTTCTTTATGCTGACTGACTCCTTGTGTATTTTTAATGATGCCAAAATGGGGCAGTATAATTTGAAATAGGGGTCTGATTAAGGGGGAAGCATAGAGTTAGGGGGAACTTATGAGGTTCCTGTTGCTTAATCTGGTTAATTTTGCTCTAATAATGTGTTATCAATTTTTAAGTTTGTCATCATAAAAAAAGGGGAAATTTATGGGTTTACAATACCGTAGGTTTATGTTTTGATGATCTAACAAACTTATTGTCAAAGAACCAAATAAGGAACCTGACATACTTGGTATAAAACTCAAATCAACAGACTCCAGCTAATGTAAACTACTACAACTTTAGAAGATAGAGAATCAACACAGGGACCAGATACCCTTGTGTTTGCCTGACAGCAGTACGAAGTTAACTGTCTACAGCTAAAAAATAATTGTTGCACTATATACAGAACAATAAGAACAGTGCAGCACAGTTATGCAGTCACTTCTCTTTTAACCTACCAAGTGATTACATCATTCAAGTGATGTCATCCATGTTGTATTATCATAAAACATTACAACAAAACATCGCTTGAACACTTAATTCATTCAAGCAATTCAAGCATCTGACATTAAAACATTGAATTCCCAAGTGCATCAAGAACAACATTTAACACTACTACGGACCAGTTCCCAAAGCTAGTATTTTATTGTCCTTAGTTGAGTTGTAACTTTGTTATTGTTCTTCATTGTAATTCCTAATTTGCTAATCTAGAAGTGATGCCTAGGAACCCTTTGTCAAACCATAAAACCTTAGTGTTTATGTCGTGACTAAAGTTAGTCATGAGTTGAAGTCTTTGTAATAGGTGTATTGCAAAGTGTCTTGTAATAGGTATATTACAAGTTAGTGAGGGATTAAGAGTTTAATTCCTAGATTGCATAGGTTGTAATCTAAAGTTGCTCACAGTGAAGTTGAAATCCTACCAGTGTAGGTCGTGATTTTTTATCCTTTGAGCAGGGATTTTTCCACGTAAAATTTCCAAGTCTTATTTATTTACTGTGTCATTAGCATCTTCAGTAGACTTATAGATAACCTGGTCTCTAGGTCTCTTTATAGTTTGGCGGACTCATATATTCTATCAGCATCGTATTTGCGATTTCTGACCCCTCGCAAATGCGAGTAAATTTTCGCATTTGCGAACTCTACTGGCCCAAGATTTCTTCACAATAGCGATAAATACCTCAAAAGTTCCATGCCTGCTTGGTTCGCATTTGTGAAGCCTGATCTCACAATTGCGAGATCAGAGGGCTGCTACAGACACCAATTACACTAGCAAATTTTTAATTTCCAAAATCACTCTGCAGCGTATCCAAAACTCAGTCGAGCCCTCGCGGCTCCAAACTAAACATGCAAACAAGTCTTAAAACATCATACGAACTTGCTCATGCGATCAAATTGCCAAAATAACACCTAGAACTATGAATTTAGCACCAAATTGCATGAAATATTCTAGGTAGTTTCAAAACTTCTATTTTCTAAACTAAAGGTATGAATCACATCAAATCAATTTATTTTTCACCAAATTTTAGATATAAGTTTAAATATCATAACGGACCTGTATCGGGCTTCGGAACTAAAATACAAGCTCGATACCAACAATATCAAATCCATTAAATGATTACATTTTCAGTTTTATCAATTTCCTTCAAAAATTCATTTCTCGGGATAGGGACCTCGGAATTCAATTTCGGGCATATGCCTAGGTCCTATATTTTACTACAGACCCTCTGGGACCGTCGGAACAAAGGTCCGGGTCCATTTACCCAACATGTTGATCGAAGTCAACAAAAATCAACTTTTTTGGCTAAAAGTCATCATTTGTTAAATATTTCACATAAGGACTTTCCGAATACACACCCAGACTGCACACGCAAATTGAGGATGGTAAAATGATGTTTTTAAGGCCTCGAAACACGGATTTGAGTTCTAAAAAAAGATGACCCTTTGGGTCATCACATTCTCCACCTCTAAAATAATCGTTCGTCCTCGAACATACATAGAAAAGTACTTGATTCAGTGAAAAGATGGGGATATTAGCTCATCATATCGGGCTCGGACTCCCAAGCAGCTGCCTCAGCAGGTTGACCTCTCCACTACACACGAACTGAAGGGTAACTCTTTGATCTTAACTAACGAACCTGCCGGTCTAGATTAGCTACCGGCTCCTCCTCATAGGTCAAATCTTTGTCCAACTAGATAGTCCTGAAGTCTAACACGTGGGATAGATCGTTGTGATACTTTCGAAGCATGGGCACATGAAATACTAGATGTACTGCTGATAAACCTGGCGGAAATGCAAGTCTGTAAGCCACCTATTCCATTCGACCAAGTATCTCAAAAGGCCTGATGAACCTAGGGCTTAGCTTGCCCATCTTCCAAAATCTCATCGTGCGCTTCATGGGCTAAATCCGAAGCAACACTCTCTCTCTCTCTGACCATAAATGCTACGTCACGAACCCTACGGTCGGCATAACTCTTTTGCCTAGACTGAGCATTACGAAGTGTATCCTGAATGATCTTAACCTTATCTAAGGATTCCTCTACTAAATCTGTACCCAACAATCGAGCCTCCCCCTGCTCAAAACACCCAACCGGCGATCGATATCGTCTACCATATAATGCCTCATAGGGAGCCATCTGGATGCTTGACTAATAATTGTTGTTTTAGTCAAACTCCACTAATGGCAAGAACTGATCCTAAGAACCTCCAAATTCAATAACACATGCATGGAGCATATCCTCCATAATTTTAATGGTACGCTCAAACTTTCCGCCCGTTTGAGGATGAAATATCGTGCTCAACTTGACCTGCATACCCAACTCACGTTGTACTACTCTCCAGAAATGCGAGGTAAACTACATACCTCAATCAGAAATGATAGAGCGGGGCACACCATGAAGATGAACGATCTTATGGATATAGATCGCTACAAACCGCTTCGAAAAATAGGAAACTTCCACAAGAATGAAATGCACTGACTTAGTCAGTCTATCAATAATAACCCATACTGCATCGAACTTCCTTTGAGTTTGTAGGAGTCCAACAATGAAATCCATAGTAATACGTTCCCACTTCAACTCAAGAATCTCAATCTTCTGAAGCAAACCACCAGGTCTTTGATGCTCGTACTTTACCTGCTAACAATTTAAACACTGAGCTACATATGCAACCATATCTTTCTTCATCCTCCTCCATCAATAATGTTGCCACAAGTCCTGATACATCTTGGCAGCACCCAGATGAATAAAATACCGGGAATTATGGGCCATCTCTAGAATCAACTCACAAAGTCCAACCATATTAGGCACACAAACACTACCCTACATACTTAAAACTCTATCATCTCCAGCTGTAACCTGCTTGCATCTCCATGCCGCACTGTATCCCTAAGGACAAGCAAATGAAGGTCATCATACTGCTGATCTCTAATACGCTCAAACAATAAAGACTGAGCAATTGTACAAGTTAGAACACAACTGGGCTTAGAAACATCCAACCTTACAAACTGATTGGCCAAAGCCTGAACATCTAAAGCAAGCGGAATCTCACTAATTGGAATATATGCAAGGCGTGCGTGAGAAGGAATCCATATGGAAGACTGTGGTTTCCATCCTTGAAAGTTGCCACCTTTTGCATGTGCTCAATCATGATCGCACAAAAGTTTACAACTTTAAACCCATCTAGTGCATCCATCAGATGCAAGTTAGATTTAGAAGTAATGGACCTTCTCTCAGCACAGGGTAGAAGAACCTTGTTCACCAGCTCGAATAATAATTGATAAACTGGAAGCAAGGATTTCTTGTGAACCTGTTCCCCCTGATGGGGTGCACCTTCCTTCACAATAGCATTTCTGAAATTTGACACCCATATACATTCTTCACAGAAGACTTACCAATAGTAGGGACCTAAAGAATGTCCCCAAGCAGAGCAGTATTTAACACAATATCAACTCTATTAACTAAAGCACAGATATGGCTAGTGTCAACAGTAAAGAGGTCGGCATAGAAGCTTTGGACCTCATCCTCATAGACCTTGGGCACATCCACTTTGAACAGATGTCCCCACTTTTGAAATTCAAACATCTCAATTATTTGTCTCATTCCTTCCATTTCAGAGATTTCTAGGACAAATGTGCTACCCCACAATACCTTTTGGTTCCTTAGTTATTCTTTAGCAGACATACTCTCATGCTTACCTCTCTTCGCAGAATCAGGTTCCCTCACAGTTTCAACCTTCCTCTTTCCAGACTTCATATTCGATTTATCGTTTCCACTTGACTTGTCCAACACATCCTCATCAGAAAATGACTGGTCACTCACTACTTCTTTCAAATTTTCACTGATCTTGTACTAGGCGTAGAAACACCTTTCTCTGAAGCAAATTGCTTCTTCTTCTGAGATATTTTAACCAAGGAACTGGGTTCCTCTATTGCTTTCTCATCAACTTCCACTGCATGAATGTCCTTGTCATATACCACTTCTATATTTTTCACCAGCCTTTTTCTTCTTGCTACAACTTTTTCTCTTTTGAAGGGTAGAATCATAAGCCTTTTTTGCTTGCAACCTAGTAGTGGGTCGCTTAGTAGAAGGCTCGGGAGTGGTTACTGCCCTTCTTTTAACAATAAATGCATCTAGAGCAATGTTATCTTGATCTTCTTCATCACTGGACCTCATCCCAAGAACCAAAATTTCCAAGGGCTCAATAGCAAAGTGTGGAGAGGGAGCAGGGGCGAAACTAACTTGGGAAGATAATCCTTGACCCATTTCCTCTAGAGAGGGGTCAGGTCCTTCATGAGGAGTCCCAATAGTTTCTACTATATAGTGTTTTCAAAGAGCACCAGAGCTCCTTCTTCCATTGACCACTTTGTCTCATTCCTCTGAGACTCACGCACACAAGAGTTCAGCCCATACACTATTCAATCAACAGATATGGCCAGTATATTTTTGACGGCCTCTTTCTCTAGAGACTCAGTGGTTACCACAAACTCTGAAGTAAGAATAACTATAGACTGATCAATACTAACCTCTAAGACCTCTACTGTCTATGAAACTTTACCCTGGTCTCCACCCTTGCGTTGGTCGGTGAGAATCTCAGGCAACAGGGATGAAGGATTATCGGATTTTGGGGTTTCTAAGTTCTTAACAATTTGAGTGAGTGAGAGGTCTAAAAGATTTGCATAAGAACTAGAGGGAGTATAAAGATCTGGGTTGGAAATGTCTTCAGCAGTGATGGTTGAGATAGGGATGGTGAGAGATGGTGTATCAGAGGCGGAAGAATCAAGGGTTTTCTCTGTGTTTTCCTCAACTACGAAAGGGATCATTGGTTGATTTCTATCCATGGCAAGGATGAAGTTGAGAATTTTGGAGAAGGAATGAAGAGAGGGATATGATAGTTCAAGAAGAAGAGAGGGTTTTAATGGGAGAAACGACAATATGAGGGAGAGGGAGGGAAACTGATTTGAAACGGTGGTAGATTTGTAGGGAGTTGCAACTTTTCAGAGGGAGATAAAGGTATTTGAAATGAAAAAACGTGACATATAGGATCTGAAAAGGTAGATGACATGGTACTCATTTTTTGTATTCTTTTGAGATATGTATGAAAAAGCACAAGATTGTTGACCTTTGGTACAAGAACCAGGTTCTTGACATGTCTTTAAAATTTTCAATCCTCTTTTACTATCTATGTAGTGCATCTACAGTTTCTATAATCATCATGCGTGTCTACCTACAATGGTATTGAAGTGAGTTAGACTTGGCCGGAAAAAACTTTAGCTAATGTTACCTGAAGGTGACTTTCATAGCCAACTAATGGGAATCGGGTTCTCAATTAGGCTTTATTAGCCCCAGCTCCAGCCTGTTTCTCTCAAAATGTTCTCTACTCAGTGCTTTGGTGAAGATATCTGCAATTTGGCCTTCTCTACTGCAAAACTTCATGCATATAAGCCCTTTCTCCACATAGTCTCTCAAAAAATGATGTCTTACATCAATGTGCTTGGTTCTTTTGTGTTGAACTAGGTTCTTGGCCATGTTTAGTGCACTGATGTTGTCACATAGAAGAGGCACACAGTCAGTGTATACACCAAAATCTTTCAATTTTGTTTGATTCATTAGTGTTGAGCACAGTAGGAAGCTGCATCAACATAGTCTGCTTCAGCTGTTGAAAGAGCCACTGAGTTTGCGTCCTTGTGCCCCATGAAATGAGACATGATCCTATAAAGTGAGCCATTCCAGAAGTACTTTTTCTGTCCATAAGATAACCTGCATAATCATCATTAGTATACCCAATAAAATTAAAATTATCACCTGAAGGGTAGTACATGACCAGGTCCCGTGTTCCCTTAAGATATCTCAAAATTCTTTTGGCATCCTTCAGATAAGATTCCTTGGGATTTGACCAAAACCTTGCACATAGCCCCACATTAAAGACAATATCACGTCTGCTGGCAGTGAGGTAGAGAAGAGAATCAATAATGCAATTATACATCATTTGATTTACTGGAGATCCATATTCATCTGTGTCCAGTCAAGCAGCAGTAGGAGTATCAATTACTTTTGATGCTTCCATATTAAACCTCTTCAGAATCTCCTTAATGCATTTCTGCTTGCATATAAATGTACCATTTGTGGACTACTTCACTTGAAGACCCAAGAAGAAGTTTAACTCACCCATCATGCTCATCTCAAATCATTTCCCATGAGTTTGGCAAATTCTTCACATAGTGCATCAGTTGTTTCCCCAAAAATGATATCAACATATACTTGAACAATGAGCAAGTTCCTCCCTCATTTCTTCAGGAACAAGGTGGTGTCAATTTTTCCTCTTATAAAACCACTTTCTAAGAGAAACTTTGACAGCCTTTCATACCAAGCTCGAGGAGCCTGTTTCAACCTATACAATGCTTTGTCCAATTTAAACACATATTCATGGTGTTCATGACATTCAAACCCTGGAGGTTGCTTTACATAGACTTCTTTAAGAAATCCATTCAAAAATGCACTTTTGACATCCATTTGGAACAGAATGAATTCCATATATTATGCAAAGTCAATTAGTTTTCTGAGAGCTTCCATGCGAGCGCCTGGAGAAAACGTCTCATCATAATCAATTCCTTCCTCCTGATTGTAACCTTGAACCACTAACTTAGCCTTGTTCCTTGTGGTATTTCCATGTTCATCAAGCTTATTCCTGAATACCCACCTAGTTCCTATGATGGTTCGATCTGAGGGTCTAGGTACCAGGTGTCATACATTGTTTCTTTCGAATTGATGCAACTCATCTTACATGGCTGTGATCCAGTCTACATATTTTAAGGCTTCCTTGATGTTTTTGGGCTATATTTAGGAAAGAAAGGCTGAGAAGTCAAGTGAATTTCTAGCTTTTGATCTGGTTTGCACTCCTGAATCTAGACGGACAATTATGTTATCAAGAGGATAAGAGCTTTTGTGCCTCTTTTATAGAGGAGCTGGGTAGATCTAACTGGTTCCCTTGCATTCTTCTCTTAGTGGAGTACTTTGCACTGCATCAACCACTCTTTCTTCAGCTTCAGTGGTTGTGATTGTGGTACTTGGTTCCTCTCCAGCTGAAGAAACTGCATTGTCTTTTCTTGACTCATCATGTATGCCTTTTCGTTTGTCATATCTATGACTTCACATAGAACTAGCAAAGGCTCTCCATCTTGATCACCCTTGTTACTTTTCTCACAAGAAAGATAGGACTCGTCAAATATTACATGTACACTCTCCTCTACACAATGAGTTCTCTTATTGTAGACCTTTTAGGCTTTGCTTTGAGAGGAATATTCTAAGAAGATTCCTTCATTACTTTTGGCATCGAATTTTCCAAGTTGATCCTTTCCATTGTTGAGAACTGCATTTGCACTCAAATGTTCTTAAGTGAGTCAGCTTGGGCTTCCTTCCATTCAGCAACTCATAGGGAGTTTTGTCCAAGAGAGACATGATGCTCATGTTCACCAAGTAGCAGGCAGTGTTAACAGCTTCCGCCCAGCAGTTCTTAGTAACTCCACTATCGATCAACATTGTCCTTGCCATTTCTTAAAGATTTCTATTCTTCATTTCCACAACTCCATTTTGCTGTGGAGTTCTGGGGGCGGAGAATTTATGGGTAATTTCCATTCTCGTTGCAAAAATCATCAAACTTGGCATTGTCAAATTTTATACCGTGATCTGATCTTCGCAGGCTACTTTTGAATCCATCTTCACTTGAATTTTCTTCAAAAATGCTACAAAAACTTCAAAAGTTTCATCTTTTGTTCTGAGGAATAGGGTCCAAGTGAATCTAGAATAGTCACCCACTATCACAAAATGCATATTTTTCCTCTTCTGCTTTGCGCTCTCATAGGACCACATAAATCCATATGAAGGAGATCAAGTGGTTTCGAGGTGCTGACATCCTTCTTTGGCTTAAATGAAAATTTCACATGCTTTACTCTAGCGCAGGAATCGCAAACTTTGTGCTCCATGAACTTTGATTTGGGCAGACCACGAACCAGGTCCTTCTGAACTAGCATATTTAGTAGAGAAAAGCTTTCATGCCCCAGTCTTCTGTGCCACAGTTCAGCATCATCATCAACTGCTTTCAATCAAGTTAGATCACCACTTTGTAGGGATTCAAAATCAGCAACGTAGATATTATTGTATCTTTTGGACACCAGTACCACTTCACCCGTTACTAGATTGGTAATTGTGCATATCTTTGACAAGAACTCTACCTTATTTCCTTTATCACATATTTGAGAAACACTCAAGAGACTGTACTTGAGTCTATTAACGTATTACACATTCTCAATTGAGTGAGTGAGTGATTTTCCAATTTTTCCAATTCCAAGAATGTACCCCTTTTTTCCATTGCCAAAGGATACACGCCCTCCTTGCAAGGATTTTAGTCAAAGAAAGTCCATGAAGTTCCCAGTCATGTGCTTTTAGCATCCACTATCCATGAACCATTGTTGACTGCTTCCTTTCACTATTCCCTATACCAGGAAATCAAGAGTTAGTTTTGGGAACCCAAGCAAGTTTGGGTCCCTTGTAGTAAGCAAGAGGATGAATAAGAGCTCTTTTGGTCCATGCAGGTAACATGCATTTTTTGTGGGTGGCATCTGGTCCCTTTTCAGTAGTTACTTTTTCAGCAAACACCTTATTTTTCTGAAGAGACTGGACCCTGGCTTGGCAATTTTCTTTGAAATTTTCATTGTTCCCACAGTGGGTACACAACCAATTACCCGGTATAGTAACATACTTTCTATGGGGGTTGTAAGGAGTTCTCTCCCTTTGAAACCCTATTCCCTGTATGTTTCCACCATTATTAACATACATGGCAGTAATAGCTTCTAAGGACCAGGTCTACTTAAGGGACTCCTCAAGATCATTTTTTACTCTTTCCAGTTTTGCTTGTGGCTGCCTATTTTTCTCAAGTTCAGCATACAAACTAGTTCTCACAACATTTAACTCGTTTTCAAGATTAATGTGTCTCTCACTAGCTACCTCTTTCCCTTTTTTAGAATTTCCAGGCCTACACACAGCTCCAAGTTCCTCAATAGTTTCCCTTAAGTCTAAAATTACTATTAAGAGGTCATCTCTCTTCTGCTTAATAACAGTCACTTTCTCTACTAAGGCATTCTTTTCTTTACTTAAAGTCTTAATGGTTTCTTTCAAGTCAACTACTACTACCACCAGATCATCTTTTTCATATTCTACACTAGTGATTTTCTTAATTAGTATCTTCTTTTTATTTTCCAAATTATCTATGGTTTCCTTCAAATCAACCATACAGACTATCGAGTCATCTCTGATTTTCTCAGCATTTCCTAATTCTATGGTCAAGGCATCCTTATCATCTACAAGACTATGATAGGCATCGATTAATATATTGGCTAATGACATGAGTTTCTTAGGAGAGTAGGATTTTATATTTCTCTAAACATCCCTGAAGTTTACCTCATCATTGTCATCATCTTCATCATCGTCTGATTGAGCAATTAAAGCAAATATTGAATCATATTCATTTCCTTCACTTTCAACTTCTATCGTGGAGCTATCACTTGCATCAGTTTCTTCTTCAGACTCACTTGAGAAATCTCTCCATGCTCCAAGAGCTTGCTTCACAACGTTGTTAGCGGCATTCTTTCTTTTGAAGCGTTTGCTAAGAATCGGGTTCCTTTTGGCTGCTTTATCAGGGTTGTACTTGAAGTGTTCTTGCTTCAGTAAAGGATATCAATCTTAGATTTCTTTACTTGAGTGTTCCTCCCATGTGTTGTTTGCAAAACTTCCCGTATTTCCTTGGCGGATTGACAAGCTGAGATCTTATTGTATTCATCAGGTCCTATGCGACACACCAAAATTTTCTTGGCACGCAAATTCTTCTCCACAGCTTTCCTATCTGCATCGCTATATTCTTTCCTGGTCTTTGGCGTCGTCACTAGAGGATCTCCAATCTTCTTTTTTAGGACATGATGACTATCACATATAATAATATCCCACAACTCAGAATCTTCTGCCATGACAAATTCATGCATTCTCGTCTTCCACCACCCATAGTATTTCCCTTTGAACCTGGGTAGTCTATACGTAGACTAACCTTCTTCAAAATTTGGTGGAGCAGCAATAAGGATCCTTCCTAGGTGTTAACCTTGTAGAAAGAACCCGCTCTGATACCAATTGATATAATATATGAGTCCACCAAACCATACAGAGACCAGGTACTCTATCAGTTTCTACTAAAGATGCTAATGAAATAGTAAGTAAATAAGACATGGAGTTTTTACGTGGAAAAATCCCTGCTCAAGAGGATATAAAACCACGACCTACATTGGTAGGATTTAAACTTTACTATGAGCAACTTTAGATTACAACCTATGAAATCTAGAAATTAAACTCTTTATCTCTCACTGACTTGTAATACACCTATTACAATCCACTTTGCAATACACATATTATAAGGACTTCAACTCATGAATAACTCTAGTCACGACACAAACGCTAAGGGTTTATGGTTTTACAAAGGGTTCCTAAGTAGAGCTTCTAGATAAGAAAATTAGGAATCATAATGAAGAGCAATTACAAATTTACAACTCAACTAAGGACAACAAAATACTAGCTTTAGGAACTGGTCCGTAGTAGTGTTAAACTTTGTTTTTGACGCACTTGAGAATTGAATGCTTGAATGTCAGATGCTTGAATTGCTTGAATGAATTCTCAAGTGTTCAATGATGTTTTGTTTTAATTTTTTATGTTAATACAATGTGGATGGAATCACTTGAATGATGTAATCACTTGGTAGGTCAAAAGAGAAGTTACTATAGAACTGTGCTACACTGTTCTGTGTATAGTACAGGCAGTCACTTTTCAGTTGTAGATAGTTGACTTTGTACTTCTATCAGGAAAACACAACGGTATCAGGTCCCTGTGTTGATTCTCTATCTTCTAAAGTCATAGTAGTTCACATTAGCCGGAGTCCGTTGATTTGAGTTATATACCAAGTGTGTCAGATTCCTTATCTGGTTCTTTGACAATAAGTTTGTTAGATCATCAAAACATAAAGCTACGATATTGTAAACCCATCAGATACTTTCCTCGCAATTGAAATGGCAATAGGACTGTAAATCTCTTCGCATTTGCGATAACTTCTTCGCATTTGCGAGCTTCGCAATTGCGACATTTGCAGATAAGTAAAAGGGTCTTAGATGGGATTTTTCATTCATTCTCTCATTTTTTCAAAACCTAAACTTCAAGATGCAATTTTCCAAAGTCCATTTCTTTCCCAAATCATAGGTAAATGATTCTTAACTCATTTCTTCCAATCTATTTCATCTTCTTACAAGATTTCATCTTTAAATCTAGGGTTTTCATGGTAGAATTTGATGTCTTTGGGTAGAACTTAGGAATTTAGACCTCAAATTGAGGTCAAATTCTTAAACCAATTATATATACGGACTGGGGGGTAAATGGGTAATCGAGTTTTGGTCCGAATTTTGAGTTTTGACCAAGCGGGCACGGGTCGATTTTGACTTTTTGGGGGGAAATAATAGGAAACCTATAATTATGCATTGAAATTGATTTCTTTAGCGGTAATTGATGTTATAGAGTTAATTATGACAAGATACAAGTGGATTGGTGGTGCAATCGAGAGGTAAATCGTTATTTGAGCTTTAAATTGCCTGTTGGCTTGAGATAAGTGTTTGGTCTAACCTTGACTCTAGGGATTAGGGATCCCCGACTTAATTACTATGTGAAATTCCATGTGTATGGCGTATAGGTGTGGTGACGAGTACTTATGCGCCACCAAATTATCTATTTAGCATGTTTCCTTCCCCGTTTCCTAATATATTATTTTCATTAACTACTACTTGCTTATTGATGTTTCCATGTCTAATTGCTTATTGTTAAATATTTTTTTCTGTATTGAAGGTATAAATTGTTCTGTAGTTTCATTATATTATATCGTTGGTTTAAGTTGGTTTATTGGTGCTTCATGCTACACTTTGGTTGGTCTCACTCTGTAGTATTAACTAATGAAGTTTTATAATTATATAGATCTACCATTATTTTGGTTTGAGGTATAAATTTTGTGGAGGATTTGAGTTAAATTTTGAAATACTTGTTCTTATTTTGTGATTGGTACTGATATAGTAGGATCGGGTTGCACGCCGCAACAGGAGGAATAAGGGTGAAATGTGATTGTCTGGTGGAATCGGATCGCGCGCCGCAGCAAAGAGCAATAAGGGTGGATAGGTAGTATCTAGTTACACACCGCAACATGAGGAATAAGGGTGATATATTGAGGAGCAATAAGGGTGGATGGACTGGTGGGATCGGGTTGCACGCTGCAACAAGGAGTAATAAGGGTGAATGTTCATATTGTTATGGATTATATGGTGGGATCGGGATGCGTGCTGCATTATTTGTTGTTTAAGTACTCTTCTTCTGCTGTGATTTATTATTGTGTTATTGAAACTCTCTTAATGATTGGTTATAGCTGAGCATGGTAGAATGACTGGTTCTGTATTTATTTAGTGCAAGTTACTGTCATATTTTATTCTATATTTTCTTTGTGCCTTATTATAAACTTTTGCAGGATATATATTATTTATGCCCCGCCGTAGTCTCGTCACTACTTCGTCGAGGTTAGGCTCGGCAATTACTAGTACATGGGTTCGGTTATATTGATACTGCACTCTGCACTTTCTGTGCAACTTTTGGAGCTGGTAGTGGTTGATTGAGAGGTAGATTGCTGATACTTCATTCAGGAGACATAAAGTAGTCATGTAAGCATCCGCAGGCCCTGGCGTCCCCTCCTATGTTTTCTCATTTTTGTTTTATTTACTTTCGAGACAAATGTATTTTTCTTTCAAACCTAAACTTGTAGTTATTCATAGAACGTTCGTGAGTTGTAACACCAGTTTCAGGGTGGTGACTATTTCGGTTTTTCTGTTAATAGTATAAAGATAATCAGTTAATTATGTACTTCCGCGTTCATTCCATTAATTTAGTTTTCTTATGTTTTAATTATAAAAAGTAAAGGAACAAGGTGAATAAATCTTTAACGTTGGCTTGTCTATCGAGTGTGATGTTAGGTGTCATCTCCCGACAGAGGAAAATTCGGATCGTGACAGCTAGCGACTCATTCCCCAATAATTTTTTTTACAGAGACAACAGTTGACGCAGGGAAGGATTTCGTTAATTAGAGCGCACAGGTTGATAGTTATTGGTGAGCCTCGCACTTTTCACGTAGGCGGAGATTTTATTTATTGTTATGGTCTTTTCTTTGAACTCTTAGAGTCGCTCCATAGTCATTCTTTTAGTGTCTTGAGTATTCTTTTGTTATTATAGTCTTATGTTGAGTATTATTCTTTATTATCAAAGTTAGAGATAAATTGGTATTTCTGGTTGTTAGTGGGCTGATTAGTAATGGTGGAGACTTGTTTTGGTTAATTGATAATTTGTCGATTGTTTGGTTTGATATAAGGATGGTTTGTTATTGATTTTGAGACGGGAAAAATTTTTGGATAGTCCAAAAATAGGGAAAAGTTTATCCGATTTTCTATAAAGCACCGATGAGACTTACTTGGGGTACTTACTCTTGAACGTCGGTCACGATTCTTAATTGGGTCGTGGCAAAACGTCTGCACTAATAGTATATATCGTTTGCAGTTCACTGGCCAAGTTCCCACAAGTCTTGCTCAACTGCATTTCCTTTAGTGTGGCCCACTAAACTAAAGGATAAGCCTATGGAAGAATAAAGTTAAAGCTGCACGAGACCTATTGCCTCCTTTAGGAAGAGTAGAGCTTATTCATGAAAAAAAACGCAATCACATAGAGCAATTTAAATATTTAATTAAACCAGAAAATTACATCGCACCTTTTCTAGAGGTAAAGACAATGCTCTCATTTGGAGATGTGCAGGGGATAATAATTGGAGTATTTTATATTGCTGGGGTAAATAGCTCTTTTCCTAACCCGAACTTCGTTTATTTGATTTGATTCTCAAACATTTACTGGTTTTGTTGCAGCTTATCAGTTGTTTTTCAGGCCAGGTCCTTTGCATCAGAAACCCATATTGATCTACAGTCTTGTCATAAGCATATGTTTGGACTATGGTTTCTTATCTTTTTTAATTATTTTGAGCCTCTTTAAAGCCATTTGAATGAATAATGTCACAAGCATCTACCAGGTTTAGTAGTCTTGCTTCTTTCACATCAGAACTAAATTTCTTGTAGTTACTTTCTACTCCTTTCTTTTCGTCTTTCTTGAACCGAAGATCTATTGGAAACAGCTCCTTTACCTTCAAGGTAAAGATAAGATCTCCGTACACACTACCCTCCCCAGACTCCACTTGTGGGATTACACTGGGTTTGTTGTTGTTATTGTATTTCTTGTAGCTACAGATGGTGGTATATAGTATATGTAGTTTCTCATATCTTACTTTACTAGTAATAACTGTAGAAATTTAATAAGAAACTTTTGTTCCCAATGTTGTTTTGGGAGCAAGTATATACCTCTCATACTTTCTGCTTCTATTCATGCAACGGTAAGAGTCATGAAGCAAGACAGAACAAATCTTTATGTACAAAGCATAAATCAAACAATAAGTTCACAAAATACAAAATACAGTTCAAGCAAGAAAATTTTAGATGGCAAAATTATAACTGTTCAAGCAATTGAATGACTTAAAAACTCTCATAAACTAAGCTCAATTTTCCGCATTGCTAACTACTACATGAGATTCATACAACAAATCGGAAGCTTGCATCATTTTGCTGTCTTTGAGTGCTTAATAAGCCAATCAATAACGGTATCTATGTTTACAGACTCTTTACATGAGATCATGTAGCAGCAGACTTCTCTATCTGTGATTGAATTAAGATCTCTGATACAACAAACATCACGAGTAATTAGAAGCGGAGAGAGAGAGAGAAGAAAAAGGATGCTCTTGCATGAAAACTAATGTTTTTGCTACTTACAGTTGATCGACTAATGCCTGCTTTGAAAGAGCTTCTGATTTATCCACTTTGTTTCCGAGCACCAGCAAGGGAATTCCGTTTAAAGAAGGCTTTTTGAAAAGCTCATGTAGTTCTGTACGAGATATAGGAATACTATCTCTATCAGCAGCGTCTACAACATACCTAAATCACATAGAGAAATAGTCAGACATCTCTATAACATCATCCTTATATAACAGTCATTCACTATAAAAGCCAAGTTTTTCTCAAAAATAATTATTATGTTATGTTATAATATATGTCATCTATAACAACACTTCAGTATAGCAACCAAAAGATCTCAGAACAAATGAGGCTGTTATAGAAAGGTTTGACTTATGCTCTCTTCTTACACACGTCTATCATACGCATAAAGCTGGAAAGCAGTTTTACTCGTTAAAGAAACTTGGTCAGAATGAATTTCACAATCATACTGTAATGTAAACAAATGAAGAACACATGAGAAGTCAAATAAAGATAGAGAGGAAGATGTAGGAATTACAATATTGCAGAAACACCCCGACAATAGCGTTCCCACATGGTACGGAATCTCCTTTGCCCTCCAAGGTCCCATAGTTTAATAGTCACATTTCCTTTTGTAACTTTACGCATATTAAACCCAACCTGATTTTAAGAAACTCATATAAGCGACTAATTACAAGAAGGCAGGATTGTTAATTCAGGTTCGATGAGAACAATATACCTACCGTTGGGATCATGTCCTCGCTGTAGCCGCCAGTCTGATTAAGATCAACATATTAATGTGAGAAAATAGTACAGTGAGAGAATAACAACGGAGAGATAGGGTAAGAAGGAAAGGATAAGGTCGTTACAGCAATGGCATTGACAAGAGATGTCTTCCCTGCATTCTGAAGGCCTACAAGGGAAAGTTCCATTTCCTGTTTAAAGAAAAAACTGAACAAGATAGCAGATTAAAAACTTGTCCTTTTTCTTTATTAGCAGAATGCAAATCAGCAGCAGTGGCATCAACACTATCATTCTTCATCACATAATACAAATATGTAAGAGAAAAAGTTCTTTCAACAACATGAACTTATGATTTGGTTCTATGATTCAGTTCTCTTTTCATGAATGTCGGGAAAGAAACTTATGATTTGGTTCTCGTTAGCGTTTCTGAGCTAACTAGCAAGGTGTAGTTAGTGATCTAAGTGATCACCGTTGTGTTCTCATGACAATTCCTTGGATCTGCAGCAGGCTGAAACTAGCATAGCCGTTGTAATCAGTTGTATGACAACTCGCCGGAGGTGGATCCAGGATTTGAAGCTTATGGGTTCAGGATTCTAGTTCTTTTAAATTACTGAGTTTTAGATTAATAATTTGTACATACCTTCTGCTGGAATATCACAAACCAAAGTCATGCAGTTCATTGTAGAGAGAGACCAGTCAAAGATAAAAAATACCAAGGTTTCCTCTACATCTTCATGCCTTTGAAATTGCTATACTTAGTCTAATTCTTTAATATTATATGATACATGTGAATTCTCATTGTTCCTAGTATTCTTTGTATAGAAATTGCAAAAATATTCCACCTGCTAACTATGTTCGACTTCTTCAATCACAATCTATCAACTTCTAATCCGAATTACCACCAATGAGTTTTCCTTTCAAGAAAGATTGACTAAAAAAGGGCAGCCCGATGCACGAGGCATCCTACGTTCACGCAGGGACTGGGGAAAGGCCATACCGAAGGGGTATGATATAGATAGCCCACCCTAATACAAGTATTAGTGGCTGCTTGTCGATTTCTAAATAGAAGCATCAAGAGCATACAATGTGGTTGTGGCGAGCCAAAACCAAGTGTAATAAACTTATAATCCAATTTGTAAGGACTAAATAATACACAATAGTTTTCCGCATCAACCCAATTGAGCATTATAATGAGGTAAATCATCACAATTTGAGAATAGTAAGTGCTAGTGATGGTACTAAGTGCTAATGCTCATCGAATATTATGAACCGACATTTTTCATCACTTAATTACGGCGAAGTATCAACTAATTAATATCTAATTAAGCCAAAAAGAGATATTGTCCCAACAAGAAAAAGGTAAAATGAAAACAGCCTTAAGATATTGTTCCAAATAATGCATGGACAGCCTATTTAATTTCAATCATGAGTATCTGCAAAATTTCTTGTAAAGTTTTGATCTTTATCGCGTTAAAATTAAGATAAACAAAGAATAACATTAACTCATATCGGTTAGCAGCCCAAAATCCTTGTTCATCTCCAAATTCTCAATGCCCGTAATCAGTTAAGAAAAAGAATAAGGGAAGAACAATCAATTCCAATTTCTACTTTTTAGTTCTTGATTTCCTTCTCTTAGGAAGCAATATATATAAATAACCGAGAAATACCCTCTACTCTTCTCCACTTAATTACCAGACTTTTATATCTGATAAGGTTCGAGCCAGTGATGTGTGCCTAACCCAGACATCACATGTTGCGCACTTACCACTAGACCAAAGCCGTGGGGCACTATTTTCTTTTTATATAAGAAAAAAACATAGGATTAAGCCTATAAACATGTCTATGATAAGCATATGTGCACATTATTGAGCCTATAACCAAGAACTTCTCTACCAAACACAAGCTAAAAATCAAGTAAACCTTTCACATAAAACTCAACATAATTCAATTTTTTTCAGAAATTATCAAGCAAACAAGAGGCAACTAAAAAGGGGTTTCTTTAACAACAAAAAAATATTAAAAAGCAAATTAAAATACCTTCTAAGCCAGTTGAGGAAAGAATTCCAAAGACCCATATTCTGAATTGCTAAAAAGAAGCCAACTTTGATTATATTGTGGACAGTTTCGAGGAATTTTTTGTAGTTGCAGTTGAGTTCTTGAGCAGGGAAAAGAAACAATAGGAAACTTCGCCAACTGAGAAAAGGACAGAATTTATTGGTAATATTTACGTACTTAGTAGTTAGCTAAAAAACTGTTAGCTTCTCAGGTTTTGATGATGCTGTAGTAATAAACTTAGTAAAAATTCGGAGCTAAATGGGAGATAAATCCAAATTTGGGCAGGAAAAGGAAAGGTCTAAATTTTGTTTTTGGTTGTTTCTTGATCCTATTTGGTTTGCATGAAACAAGAGTACTATAGGAGAGAAAACTTTAATCTTTTTCCTTTTCCGATTATACTAAAAGTTCAAAAACAACAAAAAAAAATTTATACTAAAAGCACCTCAATTCTAAACTAGTAGAGAACGATTATATGAATCCAATGTGTACAAAATTTGTTCAAGATTACGTTCTTCTTTTTATATTTGAAAGCGACATAAAAAATTGTTTTCAACATTTTAAAATAAATGATGACTTTTTAGTATGTGAGTTAAAAAAATCAATTTTTAGGTTGACTTTAGTCATGATTGCTCAAAGTTGTAAAGTAAAATTTGATATTTAAAACCCCGATTCGTTGACAAAATTATGAAGTACTAGCACTTCTAAAAAGTAGAAAATTTGATGAAGAATGCTTGGAAAAAATTGTGACCATATAACTTGTTGCTTAACTTTTCAAATGGGATTGAAGAAATAATGAGCTTAGAAAGAGTAAATTGACAGTCAAAACAATGTACTGCTTCTTGCAATTTTGGGCCGTTTGCGTTAGGAATAAATCCCGTAAAAATAGTATTGTGATTCCAAGATCTTATGTAGTGACGGTGGCCACACAATTGCCATCTTCTTTCTGTTCTTCCCTTTTTCTATTCTCCTTTTTCAAAATTCGGCAGAACTTCTTTGTGTGCCCTTTCTTCCCGCAATGATAGCACTCAATATCTTTAAGTCTGATTCTGGATTTGCTTCTATTATGTTCTCTATTTTGAGAACCCCGATTCTTGTTTCTCCCCCCAGAGTCAGTCACCAAGACATCGGATGAGGAGGAACCTTGAGATTTTCTTCTCATCTCTTCATTTAAAAGGCTGCTCTTAGCAAGATCTATAGAGATCACACCATTCAGAGCAGAATTTGATAATGAAGTCATAAGAATTTCCCAAGAATCTGGTAGGAAACAAAGTAAAAACAAGCCTTGAATTTCTTCATCAAATTTAATGTCCATAGCATATAACTGGTTCATGATCCCTTGAAAATTATTCAGATGATCTGTCATCGCGGAACTATCGTGGCATTTTAAACCCAACATCTGCTTTATTAGAAACATCTTGTTGTTTCTAGTTTTTCGAGCATACAAACTTTCAAGGTGCTCCCATAGGATCCGAGCATGTGTCTCCCCAGAAATATGGTTCAAAACATTATCGTCAACCCACTGTCTAATAAAGCCGCAAACCTGCCTGTGTAACAAACTCCACTCTTCATCTGATTTATTATCAGGCTTTATAGTGGTGCAGACGTGTAGATGAAAATTCTTGACATAGAGCAAATCTTCCATTTTGCCCTTCCAAATGACATAATTTGTGCCATTCAAAGTAACCATTCTACTAGTGTTGTCTTCCATTGTTTATCACAAATACAAATACTATTTATTGTGAGACCAAAGTAATTCTTTTCTGATGTGGAAGTTCAGACTGTGCTTCAACCACAGAGCATACTCAGACAGAACCTGGCTCTGATACCACTTGTTAGGAATAAACCCCGTAAAAATAGTATTCACGGTATTAGTGATAAACGCAGAACACTAAGTTATGGTTAAATCAACAAGAATAGCAATGCAGCAATAATGACACCAAGACTTTGCGTGGAAACCCTTCTGAATAAGGGAAAAAACCACGGCCAAGAAGAGCAACTGATATCACTATAGCGAGGAATTTTACACTATGTAGTAACGAGTAAAAAATACTCCTAAGACCACTACACCCTCAAAAGAATTAAACACTCTTTTGCTTTTTCCACCTCACTACAATATCTCTCACAATCTATTTTTCTTCACAAATTATTTTCTTACAATATATGGAATACCTTGTTCTCTCTTTTCTCTATTTGTTGGTATGTGAAAAACGAGAGTTGAAGCTCTCTTTTTGTATCCAAAACCTCACTCTCTAAAGCCTACAATATTTGACAATTTGCACACCCTTTACACAATTTCAACAAGGTCGGCTACCAAACCAAACCAAGTCAATAAAATTGGCTATCAATATTTTTCCAATTCAACAAGTTTGGCTACCAAACCAAACCAAGTCAACAATATTGGATACCAAATCATTTGAATGAGATGGACACCATATCACTTTGGTATGATGGATAAGCAAAAATAATTTTGGGATAAAAATTTAGTATCGTCTCGTTCTTTTCTTGGTTACTAATCTGTGATAAGTTATTTCTGAATTAAAAATAGTACTGAAATAACTTATACCTGCAAGATGGTGGAATAGTAATCTCAGGATAAGATAAAGTAGTAGAATTAACAATCCCAAAATTAACACAATATACCAAACAGTCAATAAGAAATAATATCAGGATAACTAATCTCAACATAACTATTCCTAATATGGCTAATCTTAGGGTCTCCTTTTTCTATTACATCACTTCAAAACAATCAAGGTAGTTGTGCAACTAATATGTGCTTTTGGAAATCTAATTGGTATTCTGCTCAATAGAGTGAATAATCAACTATGTATATGTGTGTCTCCTTTGATTTACTCTGAAAATTTAAATTGGCTTTCAAGTTTATGCCATCTAATTAAGGATTAAGTTAGTATCAACTCAAATTATTCCATTATAATTGGGCTAATTAGTTAGATCAAATACAATATTGAAAGTTCTTCATAACCGGTTCTTCATAACCGGTTCAGTTCAAGTAAATTTTAACTACTTATAGCCTGTTTGACCTAGTTTTTCCAAGGTAAAAAAGTGCTTTTTAAAAAATTTAAAAAAAAAAGTTGAAGTATTTGGCCAAAAAAAAAAAGTACTTTTGAGTAGAAGCAGAAAAATGTAATCTCTCCAAATGTAATTTTTTTGAAAAACACTTGTGAAAAAAATACTTTTATTTGGTGTATCATTGAACTGTATTTGTATTTAGTATACTTATTTTTTGATTTCTGCTTTGTACATAAAATCGGAAACATCCTCTCTAACCCCTCGTGATAGGGATAAGGTCTGCGTACACACTATCTTCCCCAGACCCGCTAGTAGTTAACCTGGGTCGTTGTTGTTGTTTTGTACATAAAGATTTGTTCTGTCTTGCTTCATGACTATACTTTTGCATAAATAGAACAGAAAGTATGAATGAATATACTTGCTTCCAAAACACATCGTGAACAAAAGGTTTTCTGTTAAATTTCCAGAGTGAATAGTAGTAACGTAATATTTGAGAAAATATACACAGCTATTGGTAACTTTGACAGAAATGTAGTTGAAAGAAGGTAGACTGGTAGAGAGGCTCAAAATAACTAAAAAAGATAAGACACTTAACATATGTTTATAACAGATTGTGGAAAATTAATCCGTTAATACAGTTTTTCTGATGCAAAGGATCTGGACTGAAGAACAACTGACAGCTGCAACAAAACATGTAAATGTTTGAGGAAAAAATCTAATCAATAATAAATCAAAATAGACTAGTAAATATATTAAGGTCTAATGAGATAATACAAAAAAGACTTGTTGTTCGCCTATGTTGCCCGGACTCTTCGAAAATATCGCCAGGTGTGTGTCAGATACTCCAAAAGCAGTGTATTTTTGGAGGATCTGATACGGGTGCGGTAGCATTTTGGAGAGTCTGCGCAACATGGTTGTTTGCTAACTCCAGAGCACCTTCAATCTGCGAAGAAACATTACTATTGTTGCAGAGATCCAAATTGCAAAATTTGTCAACTTCTGAAAGTAAGCATCTCTAAATGATTGGTTGAGGATTAAAGTGAATACTACTCCCCAAAATCCAAGAATGAAGCCACTTGCCACACATACATAAAACCCAAACGACAAAATCTTGTCATCTTCATCAAGATTGTTGATTTTGCTATGATCAGCAAAAGGGCTTTGATTATCTCTATCTTCAGGACATTCTGCAAGTGGTGGCCCACAAAGTTCATTGTTTCCTTCATATGATGAAGGATCAAAACTCTGCAATTGAGTGCTTGAAGGAATTTTCCCCGACAAGTTGTTACTCGACAAGTCTAAGACACTTAGGAAATGCAATTGAGCAAGACTAGTGGGAATTCGGCCTGTGAGCTGATTCTTAGACAGATCAAGGGATTCTAAATTTCCCATCTTCCCAATTCCTTCTATGATATTTCCTGTTAGATTATTTCTCGAAAGGTTTAGTGAAAGTAGTTTATCCAACTGTGCGATTTCTGCAGGAACACTTCCAACAAACTCGTTACTAGAAAAATCAATGATCTTCATAAACACGAGTGTTTTATTGTACACTGATTCACTTCTTTTCCATTGAACTAAGGCATCCCCCATGTACACTCCACTTGTAGAATAAGCGCCGTCGTCTACAATAAAACCAAAGAGAATAATTGGGTCTAAACTATCATTCAGAAGCAAAGATGTGATATTGTTGAGACATCGTGGGATTTCTCCTGATAAAGTATTCTGAGAAAGATCCAAAATATGGACTTGATTCAGATGACACAAATTTGGAGGTATGCTTCCACTGAACTTGTTGACTCTCAAACTTAGGACGACCAAGTTTGTTAAGTGTGAGCCAATCCATGGTGGAATTTCTCCACATAGCTTATTCCCCCCTACATCCAAGATTTTCAACATTGTACAATTCTTCAAAATGGTAGGCAGAGCACCCGTAAAATTGTTGTTCCGCAGCTGTAGAGATTTGATAGAAAACAAAGAACCAATGAAACTGGGAATGTTACCATAAAGATTGTTGTTGGCTAAATTAAGAACGACTAGTCCTTCAAATCCCATTAAACAACTGGGAAGCTCTCCCGAAAGTAAGTTATATGAAAGGTCAATAGAGCTGATCCTTGAGTTGGCTATTTTGCACAGGAAAGAAATTGATCCGACAAACTTGTTTTTGGAAAGGTGCAATGATTCCAAATTTGAAGAGAATGATGGCACTAAACCCGAGAAGTTATTCGAACTAAAATCCATTCTCAGAAAACCAAAATCCTTTGATGCTTCTAACTTAGAGGACAAATCAGGGACCTCCCCGCTTATTTGGTTATTGGAAATATTGAAGTATCTTAGTTTAGGAGAAAGATCCCAAAACCAATTAGGTGGTATGTCTGATATACCAGCGAAAGAGATATCAAGATCTGAGTAACTCTTTTGAGTTCGTAGCCACTGTGGGAAATGATGCCCCATTTCACAATTGGAGAGTCTTATAACATCAAATTCAAAAGGAGGAAGCCAATTAGGTCCCAACTGAAAAGAGAATGAGTTGTATGACAAGTCCAACACTCTTAAGCTGGAAAGGTTTGAAAGATGTGTCTCTGTGATTGGACCTTCCATGAAATTTGATTCGAGCCTCAACGTCTCAAGCTTTGAAAGCCGTCCTATAGTTTGGGGTAACCTCCCTTTGAATTGGTTATTGTTCAAATGCAACTCTCTTAATGCTGAAAATGCTGTTAAGTTTGGCAAAGGTCCGGTTATTTGATTCAAAGATAAATCGAGGAATTTGATCTTGGATGTCTGCCCATAACTTACTTTGAAAGATCCATTCAGTTGATTGTCTGACAGGTACAAACTCTTTAAGGAGGAAAATCTGGAGATGTCAGGCAACGAACCACTAAAATGATTGTTAGATAAATGCACTTCTTCAAGTGATTTTTCTGCTTTACCATATAAGATCAGAAATAATTCAGGAAGTGTTTGGTTCAAGTTATTAGCTGATAAATCAAGTGCTCTTAAGTGACTCAAGTTGCCAAAAGATTTGGGCAATCCACCTTCTAGAGTATTTACAGCAAGGTCAATGAACTCAAGATGTTGAATATACCCAAAGGCTTCAGGGATGCAACCTGCTAAATGGTTAGCAGAGAGATCTATGGAAGTAAATCTCGTACTCAAGTTGAACAACCACCGAAATGTAGAAGAGGAAAGCCCGTTAAAACGGAGGTTGAGGCTGGAAAGCAAACGGGAAGAGACATTGGATGAGAAATGAGATGTTGAAATGATTGGATCATGTAGATCACAAGCTCCTAAATCTAATTTTTCTAGAGAAGGTAGCTTAGTTATTTGTTGTAACCAATTGTCTGTTTCAATATGAACCATAAAAAGGTCAAGGTCACGTAAAAAAGCAAGACGAGGAAGCCACTCAAGGCTCTTCACTACTAGATTGTAGTTCATGCTAAGGTCAAGAATCTGCAAACGGGTAAGGTTCCCAAGAGCGTGAGGAATTTCACCTGACAAGTTAGCATATTCAAGAAATGAAGGAGTAATGTTACCTCTCAAATGTTGACTAAAGGGCGGAGCGTGAATATCAAGAACCACGACATGACCTGTTATATTGTTACACTGAACACCTTTCCAACCACAGCATTCTTCTTTCTCTTCTTCTCTCCCCCATGACGAGAGGATACCGTGGTTATCTATCAGACCTTGTTTGAACTTGAGAAGAGCTTCCCTCTCCCTCTCAATGCACAAAGTAGTACGACCATCCCCTCCTGAACTTGTTCCAATAACAAGTCCTATGAACGCTGAAAATGCAATATTTAGTAATAAAAATCTATCACTTTTCATCTTTTCAAGTTGCAGAAGATATATTGAAAAATGCAATACACTTTTCATAATTTAAGATTACTTTAAATCGTTTCCACAGAAATAACCATTAAATAGATCTTGGTGTCTTAGGGAAAAAAAACACAAGGTTAGACTTGGTCTTCGTAAGCATTCCATCTAGTAATAGTGAGACAATGACATCATACTGGAATACTGATTAAAGTAATCGTGACACAGCATCTTTCTGTTTAGAAGACTTGCCATTTTGACCACAGCAGTCAACTTTGGCAGCATAACATATATAAATTCAAAAATGGGGGATTTAGAAATAACAAAAATAGAAATTCAGGGAATCATGAATAACAATAGTGTCCATAATTTCCTTTTTAGTCTCTCAGAACATAGAATATAATATTTACTTATTTAGAAACAATTCAACTTTAAGTTTTCCCAAAAGTATTTCTTTCTTTATTAATTTTCGTGCCCAGTCAAACACCGCCACATAAATTGGGACGGAGAGACTACTTTATTTCATTTAGATCATGAATTAACCAGGAAGTGAGTTTGATTGTTTCCCATGTTGTAGGTCATGACCAAAGTATCACCAATGACACTATTTTGGTGCTATTTAGAAAATTCTCAATCAATGATTCTTAGCAGATTTTTTTCTTAGCTTTTCGTTTGCAAAAAAGTCTATCTTTCCTGTATTGAAGACTGAGCAGATTGATAACAGGTCAACTTTGGTAACACAAATTTAAACAAAAGTTGAAACAAAGGACCATAAGCTACAATAGTACTTCGAAATATACTTTTGTAGTAGTTGGGTGTGGAATAAGCAAACCATTTTGTGCATTCTGTTGGATACAGACAATGCCTTTAGACTGGACTTAATTTTCACCTGATCTAAATTAGATGTATTTTGTCAGCTCATGTATTTTGTTTCTACTTTTGAAACAAAAATTTAACTATTAACTTCAAAGAGAATTTTATCATGTACATCAGATGCAAAAATTAGATTACTTCGTAACTAACGAAAGTTAAACTGTAAATATAAGTTGAATCCATTAACTCACAGGGATGACCGCTGGATCTGATAGAAAACTGATCGGAAAAGGATGAAGATTTATAAGTGAAAAATAGAGCAGAGAAAGAGACAATAGACGTGAAAAAGAATTTGCTTGACTGATTGACTACAATGCTGCAACTGCAGTCTTTTTATAACAGAAAAAGCATAGCAAACTTAAACTAAAAATTAGGAACTACCCCACAAAGTTTTCCTCTAAAAACTAGATAACAAAAACCACGTTAAACTACTTCCTAAGGACTAGGACAAACCTAAAAAGTAGGAATTTTATTTACTAACACCCTCCCTTAAACTGAAAGCTTTCGAGCTTCAGTTTTTCCATGGTGCAAAGTCCCAGCAATCTTCTCAAATTTTGGAAAGAAAGTAACTTGAGAGGTTTAGTGAAAATATCCGCCAACTGGTCTTCACCCCGGCAATATGTTAGCTCTATTGTTCCTTCATTGTTGAGATCTCACAAAAAATAGTACTTCACGTCAATGTGTTTGCTTCTTCCATGTAGCACCAGATTCTTTGACAACTTGATGGCAGAGTTGTTGTCACAGAAAATTGTAGTTTCTTTTTCTTGTTTGGATTTCCGTTCTTCAAGAATTCTCCTTAACCAAACAACTTGACAAGCACAAGTTGTAGCAACAACAAATTCAGCTTCGGTACTTGACAAAGTGACAATTGATTACTTCTTAGAAGACCACGAAACAGCCCCCGTACCTAGCATAAAAACATAACCTGAAGTGCTCCTTCTATCGTCTTGATCTCCTGCATAATCATTGTCAGTCAAACTAATCAAATCAGATTTTTCACCCTTCTTGTAGAAGAAAACAAAATCCTTAGTTCTCTGTAAGTAGCGAAGGATTCTCTTAGCAGCTAGCAGGTGAATTTCAGTTGGGCTCTCCATGGATCTGCTTATGAGACTTACAACATACATGATGTCGGGCCTTGTGGCAGTAAGATACATCAAACTACCTATAATTTATTGTAGAGTGTGATGTCCACCTTCTTTCCGCTTCCAACTTTGCATAGCTTCAAGCCAAACTCAACTGGAGTGTTGGCGGGATTGCAATTCTGCATCTTGAACCTGTCCAAAATTTCTCACATACTTCTTTTGGGAAACAAATATTCCATCATCATATTGTACTACTTCTAATCCAAGAAAGTAATGCATCTTACCAAGATCGGACATTTTAAACTCATCCATCATAGACTTCTTGAAATCGGCAAACATGATACTATCATTCCCAGTAAATATAAGATCATCGACATATAAACACACAATGAGTATTTTTCCAGATTCTCCAGTTTTAACAAAAAGAGAGTGTTCATATGGACATTTCAGAAAACCAACTTTTAGAAAGTATGCCTCAATACGATTATACCAAGCTCACGGAGCTTGTTTTAGTCTGTAAAGAGCCCTTTTCAACTTGTACACCTTATGCTCATTTCCAATTTTTATATAACTAGGAGGTTATTCTACAAATATCTGTTCTTCCAAGTGCCCATACAAAAATGCCGATTTGACATCTAATTGGAAAATAGGCCAAGAATTCTGTGCCGCTAATGTAATCACCAATCTGATTGTATCGTGTCTTGCAATCGGAGAAAATACTTCTGTGTGGTCAATTCCATATTCTTGTTTGTATCCTTTAGCCACTAAGCGTGCATTATACTTGTCAACTTTACCATCTTCTTTCAGCTTTGTCTTGAATACCCACTTCACACCAATAGTTTTGTGCCCTTTTGGAAGATCTGATAGCTCCCAGGTGCCATTTCTTTCAATAGCATCAATTTCGTCATCCATAGCTTTCCTCCATTTATCCTCTTTGATAGCATTTTCAAAAGTTGTAGGATCACTATCTGCAAACAATGCAAAGTAGGAAAAATCATCTTCATTTACATCAATTCCTGTTATCTCATAATCCATCATCCAAACGGGCCTTTTGAGAGCACGATGAAGAGACTCATCTCGTGCATCAATGTCTTCCAAAGCTGAGGGTGAAATTTCAGCAGCTGCTGGATTAGAATTTTCAAAATTTTCGGGTATTTTGCTGCTTCTTCGACTTCATTATCAATCAGATGAGTTCCAACAGATTGATAGTATTCAATCTTGTTTGATGACGGAAGTGAAGGATCCCTCATGGTTGTGGCATTTTCGTTATGGTCATTTGATTTTTGGAGGATTGAAGACACTTCAGGAGAAGAACATGGTCACAGGTCTTCCTCAAATTACTGCTCCTTCTCAAATTTGTGAAGAATGTGTTGTTGGCAAACAACACCGATCTCAATTCCTGAACTATTGCTATAGCTCCTCTCACGGGGTCATAAATTTCACACTCATCCTTCTTAATAGTGATGACATAACCTTTCTCTTGCAACTGACCAACACTCAGTAAGTTGCTTTTCAAATCAGGAACATATAACACATTAGAGATTGTTTCCACAAAATCATTCTTGGTTTTGATCTTGATGTCACCTTTTCCCGTTGCATCCACAGTAGAACAATCACGAAAACTAACTTTAGAACGAAAGCCTTCATTTAAGTAAGAAAAACAAGACTTACTTCCAGTCATGTGATTAGTGCAGCCTGTGTCTAAATACCAAACATCTTGCTCGGTTTCCTTCTCTACTTGAATTGCCATCAACAAGGTCTCACCTTCCTTGTTCTCCGAGTAATTGGACTTCTCTTCCTTTTCTTTGTCATTAGGCAGCCTAGTATAACATTCAGATGCCTAATGACCAAGTTTATGACATCTATAGCACTCTATCTTGGATTTGTCATAATCTCGACCTCTGCCTTTGCCTTGAGATCGATCATTATTTGCTTTGAAATCTCTACAGGAATCTTTACCTCCATGATCTCCTCTTCCTCTGCGTCGACCTCTACCTCTACCTCTACCCCTTCCTCTGGAATTGGAAGAAGAAATAAAAGTAGAATCCTTTAAATCCTGCTCATCGGAAGCTGAACTATGGTTCATTTTCTGCTCATGAACCAATAACGAGCTCTACAATTCGTCAATTGATAAGACATCTATGTCTTTTGACTCCTCAATGGAGCAAACAACATAATCATACTTTGGTGTCAGAGAGCACAATATCTTTTCCACTATTACGACGTCGCCCATATTGCCACTATGGAATCGCATCTTGTTGCATATCTTCATGGTTCTAGCACAGTAGTTGGTGACAGATTCTCCTTCCTTCATTTGCAAGGTTTCAAAGTCCCTCCTCAAGGCTTAAAGCTGTGCTCGCTTCACTCTTGTATAGCCTTGATACTTTTTCTTCATGGAATCCCATATATCCTTGGAAGTTTCTTGCAAAGAATGGTTTTCAAGATGGGACGCTCAATAGCCTGAAAGACATAATTTTTTGCCTTTAAATCTTTCAACTTTCTTGCTTCAAACTCAGTCTTTTGAGCATTCGTCAAAGTTTTGCCTACTGCTGGTGCTTTAATGTCGTCTTCAACAATTGGACAATACTCTTTTGACCGTAGGAAATTCTCCATCAGCATACTCCAGTGGTCATAGTGACCATCAAAATGGGGAATAGCTGCTTGCACAAAATTGCTCTTTGAAGCCATAGATGAAGAACAATTTTTTTGTTTTTGGGTAAACTCTCTCTCAAAGGTTTATCTTTTTTCTGGATCTAACTTTGCTCTGATACCACTAATAGAAAACTGATCGGAAAAGGATGAAGATTTATAAGTGAAAATAAGAGCAGTGAAAGAGACAATAGACGTGAAAAAGAAGTTGCTTGACTGATTGACTACAATGCTGCAATTGCAGTCTTTTTATAACAGAAAAAATATAGCAAACTTAAGCTACAAATTAGGAACTACCCCACAAAGTTTTCTCCTAAAAACTAGATAACAAAAACCACGTTAAACTACTTCCTAAGGACTAGGACAAACCTAAAAAGTAGGATTTTTATTTACTAAGTCCTTTTAATAGAACCATGCTCACATTCACCGCCAGTGTAAACGGCGAGCAGAGCCAACTCCATCACCGGCGACCACCAAATTAGCAACGGGGCCTTGGGTACGGAAGATTCTGGTGTGTGGCAGCGAGGCGGAGGAACGGAGTTTGAGGTTGCGGAAGGAGTGAGGAGCAGATATGAAGCGGCGAAAGGAGGGAGAAGAAGTTGCATTTGAAGGAAATTTATAAGTAGCATTGATGAATGCGAGTTTCAGAATGTTTGATGGAAGCGAGTGCGAGTTTAAGAGTCGCATTCATGCAAGCGACTTATAAATCGAATTTACCAATTGCAATATATAAATCATCCTTAGAAAACGCAACTTACACATCACATTTACTGCTTGTTTGGATGGTTGTTACCTATCGTATCGTATCGTATTGTTACTTTAAATACAATATTTGTTTTGATTGTTACTTAAATTTTATTGTATTGTATCGTTAAATCTGTTGTTACTTAACGATGAAATATGTCACTTTATGTAACGACTAATTTGGTGTGGTCGCGTCATTTTTTTGTATTTTTCTCTCAATCTCACCCTTCATTATTATTAAATAATTTTATTTTATCATTTACCCTACCTTTTTATATACCGTATCATTTTTTTTTAATATTGCAAGTTTATTCATCATATCACAAGTGTGTGATACCATAAAACGATGCCAAAACGACACAATCTATCCAAACATTGTATTCATCAAACGATATAGTACAATACAATATAATACAATACGATATGATATATTATGAAACAATACGTAACAACCATCCAAACAAGCTGTTAGCATCCCAACTTATACATCATATTCTCTATCGAATGAGACAGCTGTAGATGTACCATTTCCTTCAACACTTTTCCATAGAAATAATGAAAAAATGGCTTATCCCACAACAATCTAAGCCCGCTTATTCTGACTAAGTGATACATTGGTGAAAAGAGGAACTTCCTCCTTCTTGAGTAATCGTGATACACGCAATCAAATGAATATAAATTCTACCTCCTTAGTTTCTCCCCCTACAATGAAACAACAAGAACCGTACAAGAATGAGTCAATTAAGTTAGTGGAATGAACTAATATCGGTCAACGGGAATCGAAACGATCCAATAGAATGATAAATTTCCAGTCTGGTAAGTTGGTATAAATTATTAATCCCATTCGACTTATAAATTGTATGTGATGCACGGACTATAAATCGTGTGTGTGATTGCGGTTTTATAAATATGATTGCGACTTACATAGTGCATTTGAGCTTTGCAACTGATAAAACACATTTGGTGATTGCGACATATAAACGGCATTGGGACAAATTATGTCACGATCCAAACCGATGGGCAGCGACGGGCAGCCGTTACCTTACTCAACCGAGTACCAACATAACGTATCTGTCATATCATAATATTGTGTAAATAGCCTAGAAAGGTCGTCATGAGATAACAAAAATAAAATATAAGGGAATACTAAATATTGGACGACCTGACATGATGAAAACTTATACATGTGACATACGTGCCTATAAAATTAAGGTGATCACTCATACACTGAACATATGCCGACAAGGCCATACAATTTTCATATACATGACATTTGTCTACAAGCCTCTAAGAGTACATAAAATCATAAAGGTCGGGATAGGGCCCACCATACCCATCAATACATATCCAAAGCATACTGACCAAATAGGCAACTCCGGAGCAAGTGGAGTGCACCAACACCTTCGTTGAGTTGATAGCCTACTAGGAAGACTGTCAACCTATCAATCGGGACCTGCGCCCATGAAACGCAGCGTCCCAAGGCCAAAGGGACGTCAATACAAATAAAGTACCGAGTATGTAAGGAAAGAAAGCATAAGCAAGAACTGTAATGTAAGGAGAGATAGAGAAGATACAACCTGTAACATCTGCGTGCCTCTGGGGGCTACTGACATGAAATGCATATATATATATATATATATATATATATATATATATATATATATATATATATATATATATATATATATATATATATATACACACATAAACTTTTAAAAACATACACCTTTGTGGGCATCATTATCAACTTCATATCGTACCCGGGCTCAAAGAGGGCTCGGTAAAAACGTACCCGGCCATCATAAGGCTCGATAGAATCGTACCCGGCCACGTGGAGCTCGGTAAATCGAACTGATCAGTGGTTGCACAATAGATGTCGTACCCGGCCAACTATAGCGCGGCTCAGTAGAGCAAAATAGATACTATATATAATGCATGCTAGACTCATCGAATCACATTCGAAACCTTTCGGAGTGACCTAAGGTCGTTGCACCTTCGATTAATATTATGGATATCATACCATCAATATGAGCTTGTATAGTATTCAAGGATCATACATACTTGCTAAAAATAATATTATAAGGAAAGAACAACATGGGAAGCCTTAGTTTCTAGGAGTAGATCTGCTATGAAATAACATATCTTTTATGTTCGTTTCATTTTAGATCATGCCAAAGGAAAGAAAGAAATGACTTAACATACCTTAACCATGGTGAGTCCTTAATACCTTCCAAGATACTCTTAAAACAACTCAACTCAATCTACCATTGCATAAGGAGATTCAAAATCAGTGTTGAATAAAGGCTAAGTCTGCAACATAAACTTGTAGCTAGCTCGTTTATATAAATTCGGGCAGCATCTCCCCTGTAACAAGAGCCTCCTCCAATATCATATACGAACAATAATTACCAGAAAAATCCAGCAATACATAGTTATCAATAACAATACACCATAAAATAACAACAAGTCATAACTATTTTACGATGAGCGACAAGCTCCAATTGGAATTCGTATACCCCATATAATCCCTTATAGACTTTTTTCTTTAACTTAACAGTATCATTAATATGATAATGTAGTCATTCATAAATAATTCTAGCCTTATACCATATATCCATAACAAAAAAAATGATCCACAACTTCAATTATTCTTAATTAGCAACTTTATTCACTCGTTCATGTCTAGTTCATCCATTTAACTTAACCAATGCCAAGATAACCTTAAGAACCTGTAGGAACACAATATATTTACCTAATAGAGTAGATTCAAGTCGAAACCCATATTATGTTTAGCTTAGAACAGCCCAATACACCCCAATCAATTCATACCAAAAACGACGACTATAGTAGTATCCAACACTCCGAAAATATTATAAAGAATGACTAATCCGTTATTTCACCATTATGTGGTGTTTCTACACAACATATATCCTCCAAAAACTCCATTAAATAGCAGCAAAATATACATCCCAAAAGCAACACGAAACAACTCACAAAACAGTCCATTACAAATCAAATAACTCGAACTCACAGCTTCCGATCACCGTCCTGTGAGTTCCAACTATTATGAAATCAATTAATCAACCTTCCTTGATATTTAAGAGATGAAATACAGATCTAAGGCATTTTATTAACCTATTAAATACCTTCCAAAATTCAACTACAAAGAAAAAGAGAGGCAATATAGTGATACTTACGTCATGGGGACCGTTTTGATGTTATCGCTACTTGATTTCGTGCCCCGGGTGATAATCTTGTTGGAAAACCTTGTGAGAAAGCTTGAGGGGAAGGTTAGGGTCTTATTTGGTCGAGCTCTCTGGAATTATGAACAAAGAGACGACATAGGAAGCTAAATATCCATTTTGGTTGAAAAGTCAAAAGGTGCTACTTGGCACCATCTCATTGGCCCCTTTTCAAACACTTATATCTTTTTATCCGGATATCGTATGAACGAATGGTTAAGAGCATTGGAAACTAAATTCTAAGATATTCAATTTGATATATAATATGTCCCAAAAAGACATCATATATCACACAAAATATATTACTCAAAAAGCTTCATTATAATGCAAATCCTTAATCGATTTTTCCGCAACTTAAATCCGATTTTTCTCAAACTTTATACTTCATTTACAAGAATCATATATAGTCATATCATGTCTTTAAACTCATTTAAATCATGATTAAAAAGTCTCATATTCATCTTAACTTGTTTAACACTTCGGCAAACCTTTCTTGTCCTTGTAGAAGGATTTCATCCTTTTTGAGCTTATATCAATTGACTCACGACGTACTTTCATGTACAAAAATATGGGTTGTAATATTATTCCCCCCTTTGGAGCATTCGTCCTCGAATGTTGATTGATGCGCTTCTCATTCTCATACCATATGATTCTTATGAATACTTTAATATTGTCCTTTGTCATCTAGGTCATTGTTCTGTGAATAAATTGAAAACCCAGGGCATTCCCCCAATTTGGCCTATTCTCACCTCGCAAATTATGGCCGGATTTCTTCCAATCTCATAACTTGAACTACCTTCTATGATGTATCCTATATGACTATGTCCTTTTATGCACGACTCTTCTCTCCTTTTTTTTTCCTCCAGCCTTTTGCCAATCTCTTAGCTTCACTTTGTGAATACATATATAGAACTATGACATGATGTCCCTCTGGGCATATATATATATATACACTTAAGCTCTTCGCTTGGTACTTTTCTAAATGTACAACTATTGCTATATTTTTTTTATAGCCTTGGTATTATTGCCGAGGTGTGCTACACAACTCTAGGTTACTTTCTCATTGCTTGTCCCATAACCTGTTGGCACAACCCTGCCACATTAGGAATATATAATCGACTTCGATATCTGAGTACTCCATCTCACCCTTCCACATTAGGAACATATATTTGACCTTGATATCTAAGGACTCCATCTCCTGCAATCTCAAATAGTGTCTTCTCCTTTTGAAGGATTGTATCTCTTTAATGATCTAGCACATGATCTTCATACTGGCATTCCTTCACTTCAGTTAATAAAGAGGAGGTTTCCATGTCCTAAGTAGTAACTTTGGTACCACCTGCATGTAGTAGTCGAATTCCAAGATTAACTAGCAGATGGATATCACAAGCTATGTCACTCTTCTATGCTTGTAAATATGACAGACTAAACATAGATCTATGATTGAGGGCGTTGACTACCATATTCGCCTTCCCTGGATGATATCAAATATAAACATCATAGTCTTTCACTAACTCCCACCATCGCCTCGGATGTAATAAATTGTCACGAAGGCTCGCGTCTCACCAGGGAACATCTGAAGTGATTTTCTTAATGCACATAAGGACGATACTATACTTCAATAACTGCATTTTCATAACATCCCAACGTATTCATCTTACGGGGGCATTCTAATGTCGTTCCATCCATGAAATCCTTTTTTTTAAATCATTACTCAATCGAAAGCCCAAACAACATTCTCTTAACTATCACAATTACACCCTTATTCTACTACCAGGGCAGTATTCCATCTCTTCTAATTGCTCCTGTTCTTAGAATCCTCTGAGTTCATTTAGAGTGTACCGAGCTTTCTATAGATCATGGAAAGCATCAACTCTCTTGTTTTGACGGATTTAATCCTAAGACCTTACCTATTATTTTCACATTCTCACTCACATTTACCATACTTACCTTTAAATCTGGCACCGTATCTTCTATCGATTTCATAACCTCCCTTCTACATTGGTGGAATTCATATCCATACATTAAAGCTCTACTATAATACTTGCAACCCTGGTGCATACACAATCTTGTGGGAGCTTCGTATTAACGTCTTATGAGGCTGGTACTCTTCTAATTTCTTTGTCGTAGAGGTTTTATAGAATATGATTGTTGCACTATCTCTCTTATACCTCTGCTATTAAAAGTGCTCCTTTTATGGTTTGAGTCAAGATTTCTATAATCATCTGGGTCTAACAATCGGACTCATGATGTAACTTCCGAGATTCCTCTTCCTTCTCAACCTTTAATTAAGCCTAGGCTATCTTCCAATCTTTAGGTTGGAGTATTAGCTATTACATAAGCCTTTCATGGACTCTATGTAGCATCCATGATATAATCTTCTAACAATTCAAGCCTTTATAGGTGACATGGACTTACTTCTTTCTTTTAACTTATACCAAAAGTCTCCTATAGCTATATGAATGTCAACATATATGATGCATGGATATAACTCTAAAGTCTTAAGTGCACTCACAACGTAATTAACTCTGGATCATTGATTGAATAATTCCTTTCGTGCCTTCTCAACATTCTTTAAATGTAAGCAATCATTTTTCCTGGTCGTTATACCACTTGTTGCATGAATACTTGGCTTATCTTATTGCCCACCAATACTTGAATTTCCTATAACTCATATGATCTCAAATATCACTTTTGACTTCCCGTTCATTAGTTACGACAGGTGCCACTTTCTTATGGAGTGTATACCATATTGTAGTGAGACTATTGTTACAAGACCATTTCTTCTTTATATCGTTATGCTTAAGTTGAAGCCTTCTTCCTTATTTCCTCAGCTAGTCTTTCTTTGTCGTACTTAAGGAGATCTTATGGATTTTGTAAAGTTATGATCTTGTTATACTGTATACCCGAAGGAATTTTTGATGTTCTTATTTGCCTACAAATATCCTTAGTTACATACCTTCATGCCCTTGTGCTCGTAGGGTTACTTCTAAACTCAGATTTTGATTGTCTCCTTAGTGGCACTCTCCATTATTTCCGTAACACTTATACGGTACCTTTAGTAACCCAACTCCTAGCTGAATATTTCTCAAGGTTATGTCATCATATCTGCGAGACTAAATTTACTAGATTAGGATTCACTACATTTATCTTGCATGATCTGCTGATTAGCTTATAACCTCTTGTATAGCCATAACTTGGCTCTTTCTGAATCAACTACAAACCACTCGTTGGTCCATTGTCATATCTATATTCCGTGTGATCTCTCTTTAGTTAATTACTTTGTCTTAAGCTACCTCTCGCGCTTAATCCTTATGTATCAAGTGTTTATTTGCACTTATTTATCAATATCATCGGGTGCACAACCCTTACCGCTTCTCTCTAGCCTCATGCTTTCAAAATATTCTGGATTCATATCACATCTATAGGATATGAATAGATTCTATCTCATTCCTTTCATCCTTTTACCTCATTCCTCCTTTACTATTCCATAGTTACCTCTTCATCTTGCCAATTTTTTCACATCTTACTCGTCTTGCGGTAACCCCTCTATACCGGAGATAACCGAATTTATTACGCACAAGGGTGACACTTAGTGTAACTGGAATACTTAGTCCCTTAAGCCTAACTATGCTCCACTTGCTTGCTTTAGGGAAGCATCTTCCTAAATTAACCTTAAAGGTTATTCTTTTGTTGTCCATTCTATTATTGCCGGAATATTATCTGTGAAAATCCCATGATACCTAACTATTATAAAATCCTTCAACCCCTAATTCATGTTTAGTTTATCTTGTTCACCAACTCATACTGATTTCTACTACTCTGGGGTCTAACCTTTCCTCTTGGTAATCACGTTGAAGTCACCAACTCATTTCTCGGAATAAGGATTTGACTTTATGGCTTATACTCTTTTATTGCCTCAAGGCCTGTCACCTCTTGTATTTTCCTTCACTTGACTATAAACTCTGTCATCGTGTCATATTTTGATTTACTATTATCACACATATATCACATCTTACTCATGATGCTTTATTTACTCTCTTCTTATTCTCCGGATAATATCTTTATCTATCATTTTATTCTGAAAACTCTGACAAAATGTTCTTTCCCTTTTATCTCCCCTTGCTTCATCTCACTGGCTCTTCAAAATGCCTAACATTCTCCTTTTTTTTACTCGGAGCTGGAGCCATACTAATGGAAATATTTTTCCCTTCTAGGATCCCACTGCATATCTTCTGAAATTTCTGAATGTTCTAGTACTCATATCTGACTGTACAATTCTAGAGTTCACCATATGGGTATCTCACAAGAAGCTATACTACCACATTTGCACTATCATTCAGAATCATTAATTAATGATAACAATCCATCCATAATTTTGGGTTACTCTAGCCCAAACTGACTCTTGATATCACATTCTTCTCTTCCAAATATATTTGTTAGCTCCCATTGGGCACAACTGAGATGGGTGTGGTCAGTTGTATATATCACTGTTAATATTGAAGGTAACACTAATACTTACATTGCTCTGCCTGAAATGTAAATACTGATAATCTTCATTAACTAGGTACCTCGTACCCTTCGCCATCTGCTTGTTTTACTTACTGAAACTTGTGTCTACTTTCTGATTCACTTATTCCTTTTTACCATACGAGTAGATAGACATTCTTGCCTTAGGGCTCCTTATCAAGAAACTTGCACATGTTAGTACACATATGATCTGCTGAAGACCTCATAGTTAGTCATCATAAGCATGATGCAAAATCGAGTTCCTCTGACTCAACTCTTTCACATCAAAATTCAATCTCTTACCAACTGTCTTTCTGGATGTAGGTATCACTGTATTATGAATAAAACAAAATTTAAGAGTTTGAATTCTTATAACTGAGCTCTAGCACACGATCTAGAACAAGAAAAAAGAGTGACAGTCCTAAATGCCCTGTAGCCTCCTGCTTATAAGTGTGGTGCAGAACATACCCATAAACAAGACTCTACTAGACACGGCTTGTAGACTCCCTAGGGTAGAACTGCTCTGCTACCACTTCCGTCACGACCCAAACCGATGGGCCGCGACGGGCACCCGTTACCTTACTCAACCGAGTACCAACATAACGTATATGTCATATCATAATATTATGTGTAAATAGCCTAGAAAGGTCGTCACGAGATAACAAAAATAAAATATAAGGGAATACTAAATATTAGACGACCTGACATGATGAAAACTTATACATGTGACATACGAGCCTATAAAATCAAAGTGATCACTCATACACTTAACATATGCCGACAAGGCCATACAATTTTCATATACATGACATCTGTCTACAAGCCTCTAAGAGTACATAAATCATAAAGGTCGGGATAGGGCCCGCCATACCAATCAATATATATCCAAAGCATACTGACCAAATAGGCAACTCCGGAGCAAGTGGAGTGCACCAACACCTTCGCTAAGCTGATAGCCTACTAGGAAGACTGCCAACCTATCAATCGAGACCTGCGGGCATGAAACGCAGCGTCCCAATGCCAAAGGGACGTGAGTACAAATAAAGTACCGAGTATGTAAGGAAGGAAAGCATAGTCAAGAACTGTAATGTAAAGAGAGATAGAGGAGATACAACCTGTAACATCTGAGTGCCTCTGAGGGATACTGACATGAAATGCATAATACATATATATATATACATAAACTTTTAAAAACATACACCTTTGTAGGCATCATCATCAACTTCTTATCGTACCCGGCCATCATAAGGCTCGGTAGAATCGTACCCGGCTACGTGGAGCTCGGTAAATCTAACTGATCAGTGGTTGCACAATAAATGTCGTACCCGGCCAACTATAGCGCGGCTCGGTAGAGTAAAATAGATACTATATATAATGCATGCTAGACTCATGGAATCACATTCTAAACCTTTCAGAGTGACTTAAGGTCGTTGCACCTTCGATTATTATTATGGATATCATACCATCAATATGAGCTTGTATATGATTCAAGGATCATACATACTTGCTAAAAATAACTTTATAAGGAAAGAACAATATGGGAAACCTTAGTTTCTAGGAGTAGATCTGCTATGAAATAACATACCTTTTATGTTCGTTTCATTTTAGATCATGCCAAAGGAAAGAAAGAAATGCCTTAACATACCTTAACCATAGTGAGTCCTTAATACCTCCCAAGATACTCTTAAAACAACTCAACTCAATCTACCATTGCATAAGGAGATTCAAAATCAGTGTTGAATAAAGGCTAAGTCTGCAACATAAACTTGTAGCTAGCTCGTTTATATAAATTCGGGCAGTATCTCCCCTGTAACAAGAGCCTCCTCCAATATCATATACCAACAATAATTAGTAGAGAAATCCAGCAATACATAATTATCAATAACAAGACACCATAAAATAACAACAAGTCATAACTATTTTACGACGAGCGACAAGCTCCAATTGGAATTCGTATACCCCATATCATCCCTTATAGACTTTTTTCTTTAACTTAATAGTATCATTAATATGATAATGTAGTCATTCATCAATAATTCTAGCCTTATACCATATATCCATAACAAAGAAAATGATCCACAACTTCAATTATTCTTAATTAGCAACTTTATTCACTCATTCATGTCTAGTTCATCCATTAAACTTAACCAATGCCAAGATAACCTTAAGAACCCGTAGGAACACAATATAATTTACCTCATACAGTAGATGCAAGTCAAAACCCATATTATGTTTAGATTACTACAGCCCAATACACCCCAATCAATTCATATCAAAAGACGACGACTATAGTAGTATCCAACACCCCGAAAATATTATAAAGAATGACTAATCCATTATTTTACCATTATGTGGTGTTTCTCCACACCATATATCCTCCAAAAACTCCATTAAATAGCAGTAAAATATACATCCCAAAAGCTACACGAAACAACTCATAAAACAGTCCATTACAAATCAAATAACTCGAACTCACGGCTTCCGATCACCGTCCTGTGAGTTCCAACTATTATGAAATCAATTAAACAACATTCCTTGACATTTAAGAGCTTAAATACAGAACTAAGGCATTTTTTTAACCTATTAAATACCTTCCAAAACTCAACTACAAAGAAAAAGAGAGGCAATATAGTGATACTTACGTCATAGGGATCGTTTTGATGTTATCGATACTTGTTTTTGTTCCCCGGATGATAATCTTGTTGGAAAACCTTGTGAGAAAGCTTGAGGGGAAGGTTAGGGGTCTTATTTGGTCGAGCTATCTGGAATTATGAAGAAAGAGACGACATATGAAGCTAAATATCCATTTTGGTTGAAAAGTCAAAAGGTGCTACTTGGCACCATCTCATTGGCCCCTTTTCAAACACTTATATCTTTTTATCCGGATGTCGTATGAACGAACGGTTAAGAGTGTTGGAAATTACATTCCAAAGCCTTCAATTTGATATATAATATGTCCCAAAAAGACCTCATATAGCACACAAAAGTTATTACTCAAAAAGCTTCATTATAATGCAAATCCTTAGTCGGTTTTTCCGCAACTTAAATCCGATTTTTCTCAAACTTTATACTTCATTTACAAGAATCATATATAGTCATATCATGGCTTTAAACTCATTTAAATCATGATTAAAAAATCTCATACTCATCTTAACTTGCTTAACACTTCGGCAAACCATTCTTGTCCTTGTAGAAGGATTTCATCCTTTTTGAGCTTATATCAATTGACTCACGACGTACTTTCATGTACAAAAACATGGGTTGTAATAAATTGCATCTCCTTTCTATTTGATGAACACGTTTGATTAACACAACTTATTTGTTCAATGAATAAATTGAAGAAAGGTCCAAACTTTGAAATCATCCTTTATGTATAACCTTGAGAACTAATACTCCACCAAATTATTCAAAACAGGTTCACCCTGAACTGTTAAAAGGAATGAAAAATATTATTCTGGTATCATTATGTTATAATTGTTCATATAGAAATATCTCTAATTTCAATATTGAGAAGTAAAAATCTCTCCATTTTCATCTCTTTAATTTTTCTGCAAAGACAGTCAAGTTTCAGAAGAACGTTATTGATGCTTCTTTTATTTTAACTGATTAGGAGGGAAAATTTTTTGTGTTGATTACTTGCACAAGTCAGATTACTAGCATAAAATTTAAATTTAGATCGAGAGATTTACAAATATAAAAAGAAAATTGAAAGTCAGAGGACCATAAGCTACAATAGTACTTCGTAATATTTCAGAAAATATATACAAACATTGGTAACTTTGACACAAATATAGTTCTGTTATTAAAAGAAGCTAGACTAGTAGAGAGGATCAAAATAACTAAAAAAGGATAAAGACACCTAACATATGCTTATAACAGATTTGTGGATAATTAATCCGTTAATACATGTTTTCTGATGCAAAGACCTGGCCAGAAGAACAACTGATCAGCTGCAACAAAACCTGTAAATATTTGAGGAGAAAAATCTAATCAATAATAAATCAAAATAGACTAGTAAATATATATTAAGGTCTAATGAGGTAATACAAAAAAGAAGTCAAAGAAGAGTACTTGTTGTTCGCCTATGTTGCCCGGACTCTTCGAAAATATCGCCAGGTGTGTGTCAGATCCTCCAAAAGCAGTGTATTTTTGGAGGATCTGACATGGGCACGGCAGCATTTTGGAGAGTCCGCGCAACATAGTTGTTCGCTAACTCCAGAGCACCTTCAATCTGCGGAGAAGCATTACTATTGTTGCAGAGATCCAAATTGCAAAATTTGTCAACTTCTGAAAGTAAGCATCTCTAAATGATTGGTTGAGGATTAAAGTGAATGCTACTTCCCAAAATCCAAGAATGAAGCCAATTGCCACACATACATAAAACCCAAACGACAGATTCTTGTCATCTTCATCAAGATTGTTGATTTTGCTATGATCAGCAGAAGGGCTTTGAGTATTTCTATCTTCAGGACATTCTGCAAGTGGTGGGCCACAAAGTTCATTGTTTCCTTCATATGATGAAGGATCAAAACTCTGCAATTGAGTGCTTGAAGGAATTTTCCCCGATAAGTTGTTACTCGACAAGTCTAAGACACTTAGGAAATGTAGTTGAGCAAGACTTGTGGGAATTCGACCAGTGAACTGATTTCCAGACAAATCAAGGGACTCTAACTTTTCCATCTTCCCAATTCCTTGTATTACATTTCCTGTTAAATTATTTCTCGAGAGGTTTAGTGAAAGCACTCCATCCAGTTGCGCGATTTCTTCAGGAACTTTTCCAGCTAACTCATTATTAGAAAAATCGATGATCTTCAACAACCCGAGTGTCTTATTGTACACAGATTCACTGCTTTTCCATTGAACTAATGCATCCCCCAAGTATTCTTCAAAATAAGAATAGCCATTGTGACTGTCTCCTCCTAATTCAAAAAGGATGCTTGGGGTTGAACTATTATTATTCTGAAGCAAAGATGTGATATTGTTGAGACATTGGGGGATTTCTCCTGATAAGCTGTTCTGAGAAAGATCCAAAATATGGATTTTATTCAGATGACACAAATTTTGAGGTATGCTTCCATTGAACTTGTTGAGTCTCAAACTTAAGACAACCAAGAATGTTAAGTGTGAGCCAATCCATAATGGTATTTCTCCACTTAGCTTATTTCCTCCTACGTCCAAGATTTGCAATATTCCGCAGTTTTTCAAAGAGGTAGGCAGATCACCAGTAAAATTGTTGTTCCGCAATTGTAGAGATTGGATATCCGACAAAGAACCAATGGAACTGGGAATTTTACCATATAGATTGTTGTTAGCTAAATTAAGAATGGCTAGTTCTTCAAATCCCATCAAACAATTGTGAAGTTCTCCTGAAAGTAGGTTATTTGAGAGATCAATGGTGCGGAACAAAGCGTTGGCTATTTTGCACAGGAAAGAAATTGATCCGACAAACTTGTTTTTGGAAAGGTTCAATGATTCCAAGTTGGATGAGAATGATGGCACTAAACCTGAGAAATTATTCGAACTAAAATCCATTGTCGGGTAAGTTTCCTTTACAAACTTGGAAGACAAATCAGGGACCTCTCCACTTATTTGGTTATTGGAAATACTGAAGTGCATCATTTCAGGAGAAAGATCCCAAAACCAGTTAGGTGCTACGCCTGATATACCAGCGAAAGAGATATCAAGATGTGAGTAATTCTTCTGAGTTCGTAGCCACTGTGGGAAATGAGGCCCCATTTTACAATGGGAGAGACTTATAACATCTAATTCAAAAGGAGGAAGCCAATTAAGTCCCAACTGAAAAGAGAAGGAGTTATATGACAAGTCCAACACTCTTAAGCTGGAAAGGTTTGAAAGATGTGACTCTGTGATTGGACCTTCCATGAAATTTGATTCGACCCTCAACATCTCAAGCTTTGAAAGTCGTCCTATACTTTGGGGTAACCTCCCTTTGAATTGGTTATTGTTCAAATGCAACTCTCTTAATGCTGAAAATGCTGTTAAGTTTGGCAAAGGTCCTGTTAACTGATTCAAAGATAAATCGAGGAATTCGATCTTGGAAATCTGCCCGTAGCTTTCAAAGAAAGATCCATTCAGTTGATTCTCTTGCAGGTACAAACTTTTCAAAGATGAAAATCTGGTGATGTCAGGCAGTGAACCACTAAGATGATTGTTAGATAAATGCAATTCTTCAAGTGATTTTTCTGCTTTACCAGATAAGCTCAGAAACAATTCAGGAAGTGGTTGGTTCAAGTTATTAGTTGATAAATCAAGGGCTCTTAAGTGACTCAAGTTGCCAAAAGATTTGGGTAATCCACCTTCTAGAATATTTGTAGCAAGGTCAATGAACTCAAGATGTTGCATATACCCAAAGGCTTCAGGGATGCGACCTGCTAAATGGTTAGAAGAGAGATCTATGGAAGTAAATCTCGTACTCAAGTTGAACAACCACCGAAATGCAGAAGAGGAAAGCCCAGTATCAGCAAGGTTGAGGCTGGAAAGCAAACGGGAAGAGACATTGGATGAGAGATGAGATATTGATATCATTGGCTCGGGGACGTTGCAATGTTCCAAATTCAATTGTTCTAAAGAAGGGGACTTAATTATTTGTTGTAACCAATTGACTGTTTCAATATGAACCCCAGAAAGGTCAAGGTCAAGTAAAAAAGCAAGACGAGGAAGCCACTCAAGGCTCTTCACTACTAGATTGTAGTTCATGCTAAGGTCAAGAATCTGCAAACGGGTAAGGTTCCCAAGAGCGTGAGGAATTTCACCTGACAAGTTAGCATACTCAAGAAAAAGATATTCCAGTCTTGGAAAAGAACCAATGAAATTCGGTATTCGACTTGTACCAAAATTATTGTAACTAAGGTCTAGGTGCTTCAGATGTTGCAATTCAAGCAATGAAGGAGTAATGTTACCTCTCAAATGCTGACTATAGGATGGAGCATGAATATCAAGAACCACAACATGACCTGTTATATTGCTACACTGCACACCTTTCCAACCACAGCATTCTTCTTTCTCTTCTTCTCTCCCCCATGACGAGAGGATACCGTGGTTATCTATCAGACCTTGCTTAAACTTGAGAAGAGCTTCCCTCTCCCTCTCAATGCACAAAGTAGTACGACCATCCCCTCCTGAACTTGTTCCAATAACAAGTCCTATGAACGCTGAAAATGCAATATTGAGAAATAAAAATCTCTCACTTTTCATCTTTTTCGCAAAGTCAATCAAGTTGCAGAAGATATATCGAAAAAAAAAGAAGAAGCAATATACTAGTAATTTAAGATTGATTTAAATTGTTTCCTCAGAAATAACCATTAAATAGATCTTGGTGTCTAAGGGGAAAAAAACACAAGGTTAGACTTGGTCTTGGTACACAAGTTCTAGGAAAATCCATATCAGGTAAGCATTCCATCTAATAGTGAGACAACGACATCATTTTGGTGCTATACAGAATTTTAACTCAATGATTGTTCACTAATCTTTTTTTAACTTTTTGTTTGTGGAATACTGATTAAAGTAATCGTGAGACAACATCTTTCTGTTTAGAAGACTTGCCATTTTGAACACCGCAGTCAACTTTGGCAGCGTAAAATATATAAATTTAAATTGGGGGATTTAGAAATAACAAAAAATAGAAATTCAAGTAATCATGAGCAACAATAGTACTCTCTACATTCCATTTATGTATCATACTTTCTTTTTAGTCTGTCCCTATATAGAATTTTATACATACTTATTTAAAAACAATTTAACTTTAAATTTTTCCAAAAGTCTTTCTTTTTTTATTAATTTTTATGCCCAATCAAACATCGTCACATAAATTGGGACGGATGGCGTAATTTTTTCCATTTACTTCATGAATTGAACAGGAAGTGACTTCGGTCGTTTCCCATGTTGTAGGTCATGACCAGTTTGATCACAAAAGTCAACCTTGGTAACACAAATTTAAACAAAAGAAACAGAGGACAGTAAGCTACAATAATACTTTGAAATATACTTTTTTAGTACTTGGATGTGGAATAAGAAAACCATTTTGTGCCTTCTGTTGGATATAGACAATTCCATTTTGTGACTGAACTTAATTTTCACCATTTTTAAATATGATCTAAATTAGATATATTTTGTTTCTACTTTTGAAACAAAAATTTAACTATTAACTTCAAAGAGAATTGTATCATTTACATCAGAAGCAAAAATTAGATTACTTATTAAAGAGGAATATTATCATGTACTGAATAAAATACTTGAAACGGTTAGCTTTTTCTTTTGCAAGGAAACAAATGAACAGATGCACTATCATTTCAACGAGCTGTACAAGAAATTACAGTGCAAACATATTTATAGAGTCAGATCACATAAATATACTAATTAAGATTAACGGCCTACAGTAAGGATGAATTATTACCTGAAAAATATCGTAAATAGATTATAGCAATTATATTGTAAATAACGAAAGTTAAACTGTAAATATTAGTTGAATCTGTTAACACACAGGGATGACCGTTGGATCAAAAGTCCTTTGAAACCATGATCACCGCCAGAGTCAACAGCGAGCCTTGCCAGCTCTATCACCGGCGGCAAACAAATCAGCGACGAGGCCTTGGTTGGTGTATTGTTCAAAATGTGACCGCCACGACCAGGTTACCCACGACCCCTTTTTAGCAACCGGGTAGTGGAAGTCAATAGGGTTCACTTCGTTTCTCCTTCAAGATATCCGACACATCAAAAAGAGCAATGCCTAAAGTCACGACCAGAACACACCACTGACCCAAGCGCACCAAGTCGCGGTGGGGATCAAGAGGTTTCGACTATATGTACAAGCAACAGGAAATTCTCAAGGGGGGACTGACTCTCTCTCCCTCTCCCTCTCTAGAAAATATGTAAACATACCTCTTTAAAGAAAGGATATGATCGGTGATCCAAAACTTTCATCGGATCCAAAAAGGGTCTTAAGGTTCTTGTATTTGTCTATCATTCATCTTTATCAAATGAAAGAAGATCCGACTCACTCAAGATCGAGTGAATCTTTTCCTTTATTTATATTTTATTGCCACTTAATGTGCATCTATCTTTATGCTATTAAATCTGGCCATAATCGCCGTCAACATTTATATTCGACTATGCTTTTCTATTCATCTTGCTAATCTCAGATCTAGGGTTAATTATCTTTAACTAGGATTTAGCTCTTCATCTTCTTTGATTGATTTGTTCAAAAAGATTCTGATATCTTTTGAGTCAAACAATTTGGCGCCGTCTATGAGGATTTTCTAATTAAAATTTTAGTTTCCTGTAGATCTAAATTCGATTATGGCTCCACTTTTATAGATAAATATCTCAGCAATACCATTCAAATCGAATGATCACCCCACCGATTTGCTATATTTCTATCATCGCCTCGCTAATACATGTATTTATTGACGTGAATGTTATTTTGGGAAGGTAAAGTAATTTTGTTGATTGCTCCCATCTTTACTTTTGGTTGAACTCTATGATTACCTACAAAAGAAAAAGAAAAAAAAAAGGAGAGAGGTACGAGATAGTTTCTTAAATCAAGAATTACATAGTCTTTTTGGTTATAAAGTCTCGGGTTACGGCCTCAAAATGAGACCTACAAGAGTCTTTCGGTTAAAATCTCTCTTAAAAAGAGAATAAAGACTCACCATGGAAGAACATGAATTGGGTATTGATGGCTCAGATTTGGCGTGTTTGAACTAAGCAAAAGAGAAGGCGATGCCGCCATGGCCGCAGGCACCAGTTTGCTATAAGAAGCCATACCGTACCGTCTCGCCAAGATACGGGTCCCTTTACAACATTAGTAGTAGCAACACAAAGAGAAAAGGAAGGCGAAGAAGTACATGGAAGATAAAATCTTAATAGCCTCTACAACAACAAACCCAATTGTAGACATAAAACTTTACTAAAGCGGACAGCCACGCCAAATTGGTAGCAGCCACCGAAAGCATAACCAGAGAAGGGAACGTGGTCATTCCTCTCCACTCGTCGACCGTTCGAATCGAGGTAACGAACGCTTTTATTTTGTTTTAACTAACTATTTCTCCAAGTAAAATCAAAGCAGGAGCAATCAACCCGGGAACGCATCGTATTTTCCAATGAAAACAAAATTAAGCACATTGGGACTCACCCAGGGAACGCATCGTATTCCCCAGCACAAGCAAAATGAAGCAAACTGGGACTCACCCAAGAAACACAGAAGCTAAGCAAAAATGGGACTCACTTCTTTTTGGGATCTAGTTGTGATATTTTATGCCATAGTTTTCTTGGTCTTCAATTCTTACTTCCGTTGCTACAGGGAAGTGACTTACATGGAAAACGCATGTTGATTGTCAATAATATCTTGTCCAGCTAGCGAACGTGCATGGCTATATTCTCACTTTTGCTGCTGATTCGGTTTACCATCTTTCATAGTCGTGCTCAGGCTATGACTTGCTTTTATGGCTTAACAAATTTATATGGACGTACTTGATTGTTATTGGAACAGATTCCAGAAGAAGAGATTCAGCCAGTAATATGTAAAACATAGTTAAGGAGATATCCTTAACTATTATTGTTGGCTCATGCTTTACAGTTCTACGAAGAAAACAAGTCACAGGGGCAAGTAAGCCCAATATTCTCCGGTAAAACAAAATTGAGTACGCCGGGATTCACCCTGACATATGCACGAACAGTACTCCGACCTGCTGTTCTCCAAAATCTGACAATGAAACAACGGCTTAACATTTCGATACGTTCGAAATAACACCCTTAAGGCTAACGGCCTTCGCCATCAAAGTAAAAGCAGGGTTCGACCTCGTTCGAATCACGACGAGTTGTTATTTCGATAAGTTCGAAATAACACCCTTAAGGCAAGGGCCTTCGCCATCAAAGAAAGATAGTTTAAACCTCGTTCGAACTCACACGGGCTATTATTTCGATAAGTTTGAAATAACACCCTTGAGGCTAAGGGACTTCGCCATCAAAGTAAAAGCAGGGTTCGACCTCGTTCGAATCACGACGGGTTGTTATTTCGATAAGTTCGAAATAACACCCTTAAGGTTAAGGGTCTTCGCCATCAAAGTAAAAGCAGGGTTCGACTTCGTTCGAATCACGATGGGTTGTTATTTCGATAAGTTCGAAATTACACCATTAAGGCTAAGGGCCTTCGCCATCAAAGTAAAAGCAGGATTCGACATCGTTCAAACCACGACAGGTTGTCATTTCGATAAGTTCGAAATAACAACCTTAAGGCCAAGGGCCTTCGCCATCAAAGAAAGATAGGTTAAACCTCGTTCGAACTCAGATGGCTGTTATTTCGATAAGTTCGAAATAACACCCTTAAGGCTAAGGGCCTTCGCCGTCAAAGTAAAAGCAGGATTCGACCTCGTTCAAATCACGACGGGTTGTTATTTCGATAAGTTTGAAATAACACCCTTAAGGCCAAGGGCCTTCGCCATCAAAGAAAGATAGGTTCGACCTCGTTCGAACTCAGAAGGGCTGTTATTTCGATAAGTTCGAAATAACACCCTTAAGGCTAAGGGCCTTCGCCGTCAAAGTAAAAGCAAGATTCGACCTCGTTCGAATGACGATAGGTTGTTATTTCGATAAGTTTGAAATAACACCCTTAAGGCTAAGGGCCTTCGCCATCAAAGTAAAAGCAGGATTCGACCTCGTTCGAATCATGACAGGTTGTTATTTTGATAAGTTCGAAATAACACCCTTAAGGCTAAGGGCCTTCGCCATCAGAAGAAAAAAGGCTGAGAGTCGTCAGACGAGCTCCTGTTTCGCGCTATGGCCGTATAATTAATAACGAAAATTGAGATACAAGGCAAATAACGAAGAAATCTTTGTTATTGAAAAGTCATGAGTGCGGACAATCGCCGCTTACAACAGGCCCAGGCCAACGAATAAAAAAAAGAGGAGGTCGACCCCGTATGGCCAAGAGCCATCGCCAAAAAAGAGGTCGACCTCGTTCAAACCACGACGGGTTAACATTTCGATAAGTCAAAATAATACCCTTTAAGGCCAAGGGCCTTCACCAAAGAAGAAGAGTTCGACCTCGATCGAACGACGACGGGCTGTTATTTTGATAAGTTCGAAATAACACCCCTACGGCCAAGGCCATCGCCGAAAAGAAGAATTCGGCCTCGTCTGAATATACATTCGGCCTCGTCCGAATCAACCTTCGGCCTCGTCCGAATCAACCTTCGGCCTAGACCAAATCAACATTCGGACTCGTCCGAATCAACCTTCGGCCTCGTCCGAATCAACCTTCGGCCTCGTCCGAATCAACATTCAACCTTGTTTGAACCACAAAGGGTTAATATTTCGATGAGTCGAAATAACACCCTTTAAGGCCAAGGGCCTTCGCCCAAAAAGAAGAGTTCGACCTCGATCGAACGACGACGGGTTAACATTTCGACAAGCTCAAAATAATACCCCTACGGCCAAGGGCCATCGCCAAAAAGAAGAATTCGGCCTCATCTGAATCAATATTCGGCCTCGTCCAAATCAACCTGCGGCCTCGACCGAATCAACGTTCGACCTCGCTCGAACTACGATGGGCTGTTATTTTGATAAGTTCGAAATAACACCCTCTAAGGCCAAGGGCCTTCACCGTCATAGCGAAAAAGAAAGGTTCGACCTCGCTAGAACTACGACGGGCCGTTATTTTGATAAGTTCGAAATAACACCCTTTAAGGCCAAGGGCCTTCGCCATGAAAGAAAAACGAGAAAGGTTCGACCTCACTCGAACTATGACAGGCCATTATTTCGATAAGTTCGAAATAACACCCTCTAAGGCCAAGGGCCTTCACCGTCATAGCGAAAAAGAAAGGTTCGACCTCGCTAGAACTACGACGGGCCGTTATTTTGATAAGTTCGAAATAACACCCTCTAAGGCCAAGGGCCTTCACCGTCATAGCGAAAAAGAAAGGTTCGACCTCGCTAGAACTACGACGGGCCGTTATTTTGATAAGTTCGAAATAACACCCTCTAAGGCCAAGGGCCTTCACCGTCATAGCGAAAAAGAAAGGTTCGACCTCGCTAGAACTACGACGGGCCGTTATTTTGATAAGTTCGAAATAACACCCTCTAAGGCCAAGGGCCTTCACCGTCATAGCGAAAAAGAAAGGTTCGACCTCGCTAGAACTACGACGGGCCGTTATTTTGATAAGTTCGAAATAACACCCTTTAAGGCCAAGGGCCTTCGCCATGAAAGAAAAACGAGAAAGGTTCGACCTCACTCGAACTATGACAGGCCATTATTTCGATAAGTTCGAAATAACACCCTTCAAGGCCAAGGGTCTTCGCCATCAAAGAGAGAGGTTCGACCTCGCCCAAACCACGACGGGCTGTTATTTCGATAAGTTCGAAATAACACCCTTCAAGGCCAAGGGCCTTATCCATCAAAGGAAAACGAGAAAGGTTCGACCTCGCTCGAACTACGACGGGTTGTTATTACGATAAGTTCGAAATAACACCCTTTAAGGCCAATGTCCTTCACTATGAAAAATGAGAAAGGTTCGACCTCGCTCGAACTACGACGGGCTGTTATTTTGATAAGTTCGAAATAACACCCTTTAAGGCCAAGGGCCTTCGCCATGAAAGAAAAACGAGAAAGGTTCGACCTCGCCCGAACCATGACGGGCTGTAATTTTGATAAGTTCGAAATAGCACCACTTTAAGGACAAGTGTCTTCACAAAAAAGGAAAGAGTTCGACAACCACCAGAGGAAAAGAAAGACCGAGACTCGTCGGGCGAGCCCCTGTCTTGCACCAAGGCCATGAACAGCTAAAATAAAAATTGAAGTACAAGGCAAATAGCGAAGAAGAAAACTATTACTTATGCAATATCATAGTGCGGGCTCTCGTTGCTTACATATGGCCTAGGCCAACGAGGAAAGAGAGAAGAAAGAAAATACGAAACGAACAAACGCTAATCAACAAGCGAAATAAAAATAAAAACAAAGGACAACATTCTTCATTCGGCATCATCACCGCCGTCATCATCACCACTGTCATCACCATCTCTACGAGGTTCATCACCATCACCATCCACACCCCTATTAGTTTCGGGTGTCGCCGCGTCGTACCCACACTTGATGCGAGCATCGCGAGCTTTTGCTCGCGCTTCTTCATAAGCAGCCTCACCCACGGTGCCTGCTTCCCACAAACCTTTGTACATGTCTCGCTGGGCTTCGGCATAAACCCAGAGCTCATGCACTTAGCGGGGAACGACAATAGGAGATGATTCAACCTGAGCCTTTAGTCGCTCGTTCTCCGCTTCCAGGGCCACGACCCGATCTCCCAGAACCGAAACCATCGCAACAGTCCACAAGTGCCGAAAGAACACCTCCACTCCACCAAAAAATCCACAGAACGCGACTAAGGAACGAAAAATTGGGGATCAGATTCCTCTTGACTATGCTGCAAACAAGATCTGTCCGTCGAGCCCGACAACGAACGACCCCGACGGACGGAGGGACTAACTGTATTGGTCAAAATCTGACCGCCACGACCAGGTTACCCACGACCCCTTTTTAGCAATCGGGTAGTGGAAGTCAATGGGGTCCACTTCGTTTCTCCTTCAAGATATTCGACACATCGAAAAGAGCAATGCCTAAAGTCACGACTAGAACGCACCACTGACCCAAGCGCACCAAGTCACGGTGGGGATCAAGAGGTTTCGACTATATATACAAGCAACAGGAAACTCTCAGGGGGTGGGGGTGGCTCTCTCTCCTTCTCCCTCTCTAGAAAATATGTAAACATACCTCTTTAAAGAAAGGAAAGGATCGGTGATCCAAAACCTTCATCAGATCCAAAAAGGGTCTTAAGGTTCTTGTATTTGTCTATCATTCATATTTATCAAATGAAAGAAGATCTGACTCACTCAAGATCAGGTGAATCTTTTCCTTTATTTACATTTTATTGCCACTTAATGTTACTTAATGCATCTATCTTTATGCTATTAAATCTGGCCATAATCGCCGTCAACAATTATATTCGACTATGCTTTTCTATTCATCTTGCTAATCTCGGATCTAGAGTTAATTATCTTTAACTAGGATTTACCCCTTTATCTTCTTTGATTGATTTGTTCAAAAAAGTTCCGATATCTTTTGAGTCAAACAGTTGGTACGGCGGATTCTGGCGGGTGGCGGAGGCGAGGAACGGAGTTTGAGGTTGCGGCGAAAGAGAGGAAGAATAAGCCGAATGTGAGAATGGATGAGGGCTTATAAATCGTATTGAAAGAATGCGCCTTCTAAACTCATTTACGGACTGCAATTATAAACGGGTCTGCATAATGCGACTTGTAAAACGAATTATGGGAAAACGCATTATGCAATGCAACTTATAAATGACATTTGAAATCGAGACTTACGTATCATTTGATAAATGCAGCTTATAATTCCGATTTGATGAAAACGGATTTTTGATTAATACGATTTATTTGTTCAAAAGGTCCAAAGTAGTCCCTTAAGCTTCAGCTTTGTATTAAAATCATCCTTTATGTCTAACCTAGAGAACTAATACTCCCCCTAACTATTCAAAACAGGTGCACATGCACTCCAAGGTTAACTAAAGTGTTAAAATCTAAAACCGGAACACACACATGTTGTTCACATGATTTCATCCCAAAACAAAGCACCTCACCACCAAAAATCCGCGTAAAACCGTCCAAAACATCCGACCAAAAAATCTGTCGATAATCTATGTCTATATATTATTAAAAGGAGAGAAAAAAACCCTCTTCTTAATCCATGTGTCAGCGTAAAAAAAATCACATGTCATAATTGGTTATTAATTAGTTGGTTAGTTTATAATTAGTTATTTGTTACTTATTTTTGAATTTAAATACATATAAAAAACGAAAATAATAAAATACTATAAAAAACTACCATATATATTAATTGGTTACTTTATTTGGATTAATAAATATAGATATCTTATAATTAAATATAATAAAAAAATAAAAAATCTATTTATATATAATATACATATAAAAACAAAAATAATAAAATAAAATAAAAACTACCATATATATTAATTGGTTACTTTATTTGGATTAATAAATATAGATATCTTATAATTAAATATAATAAAAAAATAAAAAATCTATTTATATATAATATACATATAAAAACAAAAATAATAAAATAAAATAAAAACTACCATATATATTAATTGGTTACTTTATTTGGATTAATAAATATAGATATCTTATAATTAAATATAATAAAAAAATAAAAAATCTATTTATATATAATATACATATAAAAACAAAAATAATAAAATAAAATAAAAACTACCATATATATTAATTGGTTACTTTATTTGGATTAATAAATATAGATATCTTATAATTAAATATAATAAAAAAATAAAAAATCTATTTATATATAATATACATATAAAAACAAAAATAATAAAATAAAATAAAAACTACCATATATATATATTAATTAGTTATTTTATTTGGATTTAATAAATATAGATATCTTATAATTAAATATAATAAAAAATAATAAAAAATAAATATATAAAAAATAACTACCCCATTCAAATTTGGTGGGAGTAGTTTCCAGTTTGAATTTTTAAATTATTTTAAAATAAAAAGCAAAACAAAAACTAACCTATAAAAAACGAAAAAAGAGAAGAAAAATTGGCCATTCAAATCAAGAAGTAGTTTCAAGTTGGAGTTTTAACATAATTTTAAAATAAAAAACATAATTAAAAAAAATAATGAATTACCAATTCAAATTGGGGAGTAGTTTTATATTAGAGTTTTAAAATTATTTTAAATTAAGTAAACGAAAAATTTATTTATATATACATATAAAAATGAATATAATAAAATAATATATATATATAGAGAGAGAGAGAGAGAGTAATTGATTACTTTATTTGGATTAATAAATATAGATATCATATAATTAAATATGATAAAAAAATAATGAAAAATAAATATATAAAAAAATAACAACCCATTTAAATTCCGTGGGAGTGGTTTCAAGTTTGAGTTTTTAAATTATTTTTTTTTAAAAAGCAAAAAAAATAATTACCTATAAAAAAATGAAAAAAGAGAAGAAAAACTACCCATTCAAATTGAGAAGTAGTTTCAAGTTGTAGTTTTAAAATAAAAAATAAAATCAAAAAGTTGAGGAAAAAGCCCTCTTCTTAAGCCAAGTGGCAACCTAAAAAAATGCTACATGGCATAATTGGTTACTAATTAGTTATTTACTTTATAATTAGTTATTGGTTATTGTAACGACCTGACCTGTCGTTTTGAGAGTTATAGCCCTATTTCCCTCATCTATGCTTCTTTATGTATTGTTCAGCTGTGTTGAGTTGTATCGAGTTGGTAGGTTTGGGTTCAGAGTAGTTTTAGAGTGAAATGAACACTTAATCTCTTAGTTAGAAAAAAGTCAATCGGAAGTTGACTTATAAGTAAAAGAATTCGGATTTGGATTTTTATGATTCGATTAGCTTCGTTGGATCATTTTAGACTTAGGAGTGTGTCCGAAATATAATTTGGAGGTTTGTGGTAAAATTAGGCTTGAATTGGCAAACGTTGGAAGTTAGAAGTTCTTATGCTTGAATTCGAGGTTGATTTGGTATTGTTTTCGGGTGTTCCAGAGGTTCGATTAAGTTTGGGTAGTGATATATGATTTTTTGGAATTATTATTTGTGGTCCCGAGGGCCACGGGTGAGTTTCAGATAGGTTTGGGTTGTGTTGTGCTTGTTTTTCTTATGTTTCGACGGCATTTCTTCAAGCATAAATGATATCATATTGAACAAATGAGCTCCAGTTTCATTTTTGATTGAAGCATTAGATCTGTATCGTAATTACGGACCCATAGCAAATAGAATCGTCGAATTTGGACATCGTATGATAATTTTTTAGTCATTTTACTAAGAATAAGGTTGCCAGATTTTTCAGTTTAATTACGAAATTGCTATACTTAAAAATCTGCACTATTTGCAAATATTAAAATTCACATATCTCATTTATTATAAGGTCAAATGGAGTGATTCAAAAGCCTAAATTGATTAAAATTTCACAAGGAATCCATTGGAGGTAGAAAATACGAGCTTCGAGATCATTTGGATTGAGAAACGAGGCAGAATAGCTGGTAGAAAAATACATAAAACTAGGGTTTGCTCATTTGATCATATTTTGAGTAAGGGAGCTCGAATTTGGGAGATTTTGGAGGCGATATTCACCATATGGATTGGGGTAAGTTTTCTCTACTCGGTTTTGATTATATTTCTTGAATCCATCTTCGTTTTTAGGATTTGATTGATGATTTCAAAGTGAAATTGAGGGAATTAAGGTTTGAGTTTTGGAGAGTTTTAAGCGTTGATTTGAGGGATCAAACGAAGTCCGATTTTGATGAATTTTATATGGTTAGAGTCGAGAGAGGACGAGGATTATTATTCTGCCATTTTTGACTAATTCCGAGATATGGGCCCGGGGGTCGGGTTTTGGCCGATTTCGGATTTTTGGCCTATTTTTGTAGCTTTTTATTGCGGAATTCAATTATTTAGACTATGTTGATAGTAGTATTCTGATTATGGATAGATTGGGAGCTTTTGGAGATCGAGTCCAGAGACGAGGGCATCCCGAAGTAGGATTTTACGCGGTTGAGGTAAGTAACAGTTTTAACTCTGACTTTGAGAGTATAAACCCGGAGAAATTGATATAATGTGATTGTTTGATGGTGATACCCACGCTAGGTGACGAGCGTGTGGGTGTGCACCTCGAGGGATTGAGACTTGGTCCGTCCCGTGAGGCTGTGAGGCCTAATGGCTATTATCTGTGGTTATGTGTTTACTTGTTGTTGAACTTATTTGCCTTCATGTTATAGATCATGCTTAGGCTTTATGCATGCTCACATTATTTGTGCTCAGTCATAGAAATTATTGTGCATGTTTACCTCAGTCTCTATTAATTGCTAATATGATATGATAGGCCTGGTTGTGAGGATATTAATACCATAGCGCGTGAGTTGTCCGCGTAGCACGTGAGTTGACCGTGCGGATCCAAGTATTTATACCATAGAGCGTGAGTTGTCCGCGTAGCACGTGAGTTGACCGTGCGAATCCAGGTATTGATATGATAGGCCTGGTTGTGAGGATATTAATATCATAGCGCGTGAGTTGTCCGCGTAGCACGTGAGTTGACCGTGCAGGTCCAGGTATTGATACCATAGCGTGTGAGTTGTCCGCGTAGCATGTGAGTTGACCGTGCAGATCCAGATATTGATATGATGGCACGTGAGTTATCCGTGCTTAGAGATTGGGCTTTGGGAGCCCCTCCGGAGTCTGTACACACCCCGAGTAAGCGCAGAGTGTTGAGTGTTGAGTGCTGAGTGATGGAGTGACATTGCAGTGAGAGTACATTTATTTTTGTTGTTGCTGCACTTATCTGTTAAATTTCTTTATGGCAATTACTGAGTTATGGAATCTACTTGTTTATTTATGGTTATTGTAAATTGTGAAAATAAATAATTGGACAGTTTTTCTTAGCTCGTCACTACTTCTCAGTTCCTTAGTTATTTCTGTTACTACTGAGGTGGTTGTGCTCATACTACACCCTGTACTTTATGTGCAGATCCAAGCGAGTTAGAGCGCGGTGATTGTTGAGTTCAAGCCGGCTATCTGTGGAGATTGCAATGTAGCTGCTAGTGTCCGCAGGACCTTGCTACTCCTTTTGTCATTTCTTATTTTGGACAGTTAGACAGTTTATCTATCTTAGTTTATAGTTTTAGACGCTCATGACTTAATGACACCCCGATGTTTGGGGATGGCTTCCGTATTTTCTATATTATATTTAGAGTTGATTTAGTTTATGAAAAATTTAAATGTTGAATATTTTTATTAAATTCTTATAATCGATTTAGTAGTAATATTTTGGGAAATAGGCTTGCCTTGTAACATGATAGGCGCCATCACGACATGGTTAGATTTTGGGTCGTGACAAGTTGGTATCAGAGCCTAGGTTTCATAGGTCTCATGAGTCATGAGCGGGTTTAGTAGAGTCTTACGGATCGGTACAGAGACGTCTGTACTTATCTTCGAGAGGCTACAAAACCTTTAGGAAAACTTCACCTTCTTGAATTCTTATCGTGTGGTATTGATTCAGCCTGAAGTGTAACTCTTTGAATTCCTTCCACGCATTCGTATGCGCATATGAGCACTCGGTATTAGTTGTGCATAGACGGATTGTGATTCCCTAGATGAGGTCCGAGATGTGATTTTTGTGTGTTGATGTTGGGCCTGTCACGAACCATTTTTCACAATAGGTCATGATGGCGCCTGACACCATTTGTCAGGCCAGCCGACGCAGAAGTTTAATTAAAAATCTCTTTTCCTTTGAACCCAATTTGAAGTTATAAACCAATAAAGATCAATAAAGTGTAGGGACAGTTATACAATCCAGAGTAACGTCTACCACAGTGTGTGCCAGAACCTGGTGTCACAAGCTACGGGCAACTAGTAGAATATACACAAAAATAAATAATACCCTATCCTACTGTCTGAATCCGGATAGACAGAAACAACAAAAATACAAGGAAGACTTCCTCGGCTGCGGATCGGCAAGAAGGGAATGCAGCTCAATGTAGAAGTCCCAGATGCGCTCACTGATATGCACCAGAGTGATGTTCGGATCCACCTGCCTCAAATCCTGAATATTTAAGTACAGAAGTGTAGTATGAGTACATAAACAACATGTACTCAGCGAGTATCCCGTCTAATCTCAAAGAAGTAGAGACGAGAGGTCGACTCGATACTCACTAAGGTCAATTAATAATGAGAATCATTTAAACAAGCAGGTATAACTCAAGTCATAAATTTTCCAAGTATGAAATAGGAATCCTTCCTTTAACCCTTCGTAGAGTGTGTTCATTCATATTTAAGTGTTTTAAGCAAATCTGGAATCTTAACCACAAATAGAAGCTAGATAACTCATACACAAATAACTACCGAGGAACGTACGATCCAATCCAACAGAAAAGTAAATGTGCACTGCCGAGGGTCGAACGTCTCGAACCATAGATACATCTATTACCCTGCTCGCGAATCATACGTGCGACGCGGTAAAAATGTAAATCACAATCTCCCCGCTCGCGGATCATACATGCGACGCAGGTACACATAAAAAAAATATATGTTCTTCCAAGTACGAGTCAATTCTCTTTCAATAAATCCAAGAATAGATGAAATTGAATGCCTTTAGAATTTTAGTGTCCAACTCGTTAGGATCTAAACAATTCAACAGCCAACAAGATTACAGAGATTTCACATATAACATGCTTTATGATCCTAGACTACCCCGACTGATACAAAGCCACTACGCACGGACTCTCGTCACTTGGTGCGTACGTAGCCCCCGCATATAAAGCAATTTGATTATTTATTATACCTATGGGGACATTTCCCTCTTACAAGGTTAGAAAGGAGACTCACATCGCTTCCAAGCGCACTTCTAATACCAAGAATAAGCCCAAACTCTCAACTCGTAGCCAAGCGAGCACCAACTAATTAAAATAAGCAAGAACTAGTCAATAAGAGCTTACAAGGTTGAATTCTAATTGTTTAAGAAATTTCCTAACCAAAGACGCAATTTTCCTAATTTTCGACCCCGGGCCCACATGCCCGGATTCCAATATTTTTCGAAGGGAGTTGTTCTCTATCACCTAAGGATCGCAAATATATGATTTATAGTTCATTTCATGGCAAATTATAGGATTAAATCTTAGTTTTGACTAAACCCTAGGCCTAACTCTAATCTCTTGACTTTTACCTAATTTTAGTGTTAATTCTACCTAATGTTTATGTATTTGAACTAAAAGTGAGTGGGAATTACTTACCTCGAATTGTTATGTTGAAACCTCCCTTTTTGAATCACCAAAATCGCCCAAGAGTTGAGAGAGATGTGGGAGAAATGAGCTTAAGCTCGAATTAAATGAGGTTCTGGCCCCTGCGATTTATGCTTCTGCGGAAGTAATCACGCTTCTGCGGGTTCTGCTTCTGCGGAAATAGGCCGCTTCTGCGGAAAAGGGCCAAGGGGCCTGGACCGCTTCTGCGGTCCCTTAGTCGCTTCTGCGAGTCCGCTTAAGCGGAAATCCCACCGCTTCTGCGGTTAGGGCCTGGGGCGGATGGACCGCTTCTGCGGTCGAGGGTCCGCTTCTGCAGTTTCCCCTGGGCCTGGCCCGTTGCGCTTCAGCGACTAGACGACCGCTTCTGCGGTCTCGCTTCTGCGGTCCAAGAGCCGCAGAAGCGGTTATGGCAGAAGCAGCTGAAGGAACTTTTTCCTAAGTTTTAACTTCGCTCGAACCTCGACCATTTGACGCTCGGGGCTCCCGAGCCCCCCGAGCATACCGACAAGTCTGAAATCACGAGGCGGACCTAGTCGAACCCTCGGAACACCCAAAACATTATTAAATCTAGGAATCGAATCCCAAAACCAATTGATCAAATTTAATGAACTTCTAGTTCTTAACTTCCTACCAACGGGTCCAAATGCCCTTAAGCTACTGGGATTGACACCAAATTTTGCAGGCAGGTCTTAATTGATATTTCGGACTTGTACCAAGTTTCAGAATCAAAATTCGAACCCGATACCTATGAAAACAATAAGTTTCTTAGTTTATTTAATTCTTTGAAACTTAACTTAACAATTTTTACAAAAAAAATTCCATTACTCGGGCTAGGGACCTCGGAATTCGATTCCGGGCATACGCCCAGGTCCCATATTTTCCCACGGACCCTCAGAAATTGCTGGATCGCAATTCCGGGTCCGTTTTCCCAAAATGTTGACCGAAGTCAAACTTGGCCTTTTGATAGAGACTTAAAGAAGCAACTAGGCTTATTCTTGCCCGAAATTTTTCTAACTTCCGAACCACCCGCCCCCGCAAGTCATAATCTAGCTAAAGCAAATGCGGAAAGTATTATTTAAGGGAACGGGGTTCGAAAATGCAAAACGACCAGTCGGGTCATTACATTCTCCACATCTTAAACAAATATTCGTCCTCGAATGGACATAGAAAAGTACCTGGACTGCTGAATAAGTGGGGATATCGGCTCCGCATGTCCTTCTCGGACTCCCAGGTCGCCTCCTCGACCGGTTGGCCCCTCCACTGGACTCTCACTGCAGAAACCCTCTTGGATCTCAACTGGCGGTCCTGCTTGTCAACAATGGCAACTGGCTCCTCTTTGTAGCCCAAGATCTCATCTAACTGGATGGTACTGAAATCCAACACATGCGAATAGTCGGCATGATACTTTCGAAGCATCGATACATGGAAGACTGGATGAACTCCCGATAGACTGGGAGGTAAAGCAAGATCATAGGGAACCTCTCCAACTCGCCTCAACACCTCAAAGGGGACGATAAACCTTGGGCTTAGCTTTCCCTTTTTCCCGAATCTCATAATGCCCTTCATGGGCAAAACCTTCAAGAGAACCTTCTCACCAATTGTTAAGGATACATCACGCGCCTTCTGATCCGCGTAGCTCTTCTGCCTGGACTGAGCTGTGCGGAGCCTCTCCTGAATCAACTTTACCTTATCCAAGGCATCCTGAACCAAGTCTGTACCAAGCAGCTTAGCCTCACCAGGCTCAAACCACCCGATCGGAGAACGACAACGCCGACCATATAACGCCTCATACGGGTCCATCTCTATGTTGGACTGATAACTGTTATTATATGCAAACTCCGCCAAGGTAAAAACTGATCCCACTGCCCTCCAAAGTCGGTCACACATGCTCTAAGCATATCCTCTAAAATCTGAACTATCCGCTCCGACTGTCCGTCGGTTTGAGGATGAAATGTCGTGCTAAGCTCCATGCGGGTCCCCAACTCTCGCTGAACAGCTCTCCAGAAATGGGAAGTGAACTGAGGGCCTCTGTCTGATACGATGGAGACCGGCACACCGTGCAATTTCACTATCTCCCGAATGTAAATCTGGGCATACCTCTCTGCCGTATAAGTAGTCGCCACTGGAATGAAGTGGGCAGACTTGGTCAATCTATCCACAATAACCCACACTGAATCAACCTTCCGCTAAGTCCGCGGCAATCCAACTACGAAATCCATAGTGATATGCTCCCACTTCCATTCCGGAATGGGCATCCGCTGAAGTAGGCCACCTGGCCTCTGGTGCTCATGTTTGACCTGCTGGCAATTCAAACATTTAGCTGCATACTCCGCAATGTCCTTCATCCTCCGCCACCAGAAATGCTGCCTCAAGTCACGGTACATCTTTGTAGCACCTGGATGAATGGAGTACCTCGAACTGTGGGCCTCCTCTAGGATCCTCTCCCTCAAGCTATCAACATTAGGAACACATACACGGCCCTGAAGCTGTAACACACCATCCTCGCCAATAGAAATCTCCTTAGCACCTCCCTGAAGTACCGTCTCTCTGAGAACTGCCAAGTGTGGATCGTCGAACTATTGGGCCTTAATCTCCCCCAACAACGAAGACTGAGCAATCACATATGCTAGGACCTGGCTGGGCTCTGAAATGTCCAATCTCACAAGTCTGTTAGCTAGGGACTGAATGTCCAAAGCTAGTGGTCTCATCTCAGCAGGAATGAATGCCAAGCTACCCATGCTCTCTGCCTTCCTACTCAAGGCATCCGCGACCACATTTGCCTTGCCTGGGTGATAAAGAATGGTAATGTCGTAATCCTTCAGCAGCTCGAGCCACCTGCGCTGTCTCGAATTAAGGTCCCTCTGCTTGAACAAATGCTGCAAGCTGCGATGGTCTGTATACACCTCACATGACACCCCATATAAATAATGCCTCCATATCTTAAGAGCATGAACAATTGCCGCCAACTCTAGATCGTGCACAGGGTAATTCTTCTCATGAACCTTCAGCTGACGAGAGGCATATGCAATAACTCGCCCCTCCTGCATCAATACACACCCCAAGCCAACGCGAGAAGCGTCGCAACATACCGTATATGTCCCTGAACTAGAAGGTAATACAAGAACTGGTGCCGTGGTCAAAGCCGTCTTGAGCTTCTGGAAGCTCTCCTCACAATCATTAGACCAACAGAATGGGACCCCCTTTTGGGTCAATCTGGTCAGAGGTGGTGCAATGGATGAGAAGCCTTGAACAAATCACCAATAATAGCCTGCTAACCCCAGAAAGCTCCTGATCTCGGTCACTGAAGTAGGACGTGGCCAACTCTAAACTGCCTCGATCTTCTTAGGATCCACCTTAATACCCTCTCCTGACATGATATACCCCAAGAATGCCACCGACTCTAGCCAAAACTCACACTTGGAGAACTTAGCATAAAGCTTCTGCTCTCCCAAGGTCTGAAGCACTGCCCTCAAATGTTGCTCGTGCTCCCTCAGGCTACGCGAATATATCAAGATGTTATCAATGAAAACAATGACGAAAGAATCAATCTAGGGCCTGAACACTCTGTTCATCAAATCCATAAATGTCGCTGGAGCATTAGTCAAGCCAAACGACATCACTAGGAATTCATAGTGGCCATATCTCGTCCTGAATGCGGTCTTCGGAACATCTGAATCCCGAATCTTCAGCTAATAATACCCTGATCTCAAGTCGATCTTAGAGAACACCCTGGCACCCTGCAACTGGTCGAACAAATCATCAATACGGGGCAGTGGATACTTGTTCTTGATGGTGACTTTGTTCAACTGGCGGTAATCAATGCACATCCACATAGTCCCATCCTTCTTCTTTACAAACAGCACTTGTGCACCCCAAGGCGATATGCTGGGCCTAACAAATCCCTTATCTAGCAACTCCTCTAACTGCTCCTTCAGCTCCTTAGGAGCCATACAGTATGGTGGGATAGATATAGGCTGAGTGCCCGGAGCCAAGTCGATACAGAAATCAATATCATGATCCGGAGGCGTGCCAGGAAGATCAGAAGGAAAAATATCGGCGAACTCTCGGACTACTGGCACTGAATCAATCGCTGGAGACTCTGCAGTGGTGTCTCCAACATAAGCTAAGTAGGCCAAACACCCCTTCTCAACCATGCGTTGAGCCTTCAGGAAGGAAATAACCCTGCTAGGTGTATCCACAGTGGAGCCCCTCCACTCCAGTTTCGGCAACCCTGGCATCTCTAGAGAAACAGTCTTGGAATGGCAATCTAAAACATCATGATAGGGAGATAGCCAATCCATGCCCAGGATAACCTCAAAGTCGATCATATCAAGCAACAGGAGATCTGCTCTAGTCTAAAAATCACTGATAGTAACCACACAAGACCGGTAGACCCGGTTCAGACCGGTAGACCCGGTTCACAACTACATAATCGCCCACAGGAGTGGACACATGAATAGGAACACCCAAGGGCTTAGGGGAAATGGCCAATAATCGAGAAAACAGGGTTGATACAAAAGAATAAGTGGACCCTGGATCAAATAATACCGATGCCTCTCTACCACTAACGGAAATAATACCTGTAATCACGGCATCTAAGGCCAATGCATCTGGCCTAGCAGGAAGGGCATAGAATCTAGCCGGAGCACCGGCGGTCTGGCCTCCACCTGAAGTAGTGGTAGCTGGCTGACCTCTCCCTATCTAGCCCCCACCCCTGGGACGGCCTCTACCAGTCTGCCCTCCACCTCTAGATGGCTAGGCATCTGGTGCTGCGGCCATGAACTGCTGACCCTGCTGCACCGCCTTGCCCCGAAGTTTGGGACAAGTCCTCTTCATATGACCTGGATCTCCACACTCGTAACACCCTCTCGGTACCAGAGCCTGATGCCCTGAAGTCTGAGCCTGCTGGCCTGAATACCCACTAGAAGACCGCTGAATGGACGGTGGGCGATACGAACTCTCTGGTGTGGCGCTGGAGTGAGCACTGGAAGAACTCTGATAACCAGAATACCCGCCGGAAGGGCCCTGAATGGCTGGTGGGCGGTAAGAACTCTCCGGCATTGCACTGAAATAAGGCCTCGCTGAAGCACCTCGGGGAGGGGGTGGTGGTGCTGAGTATGGGGATCTGCTGGGCTGACCCCTCCCGAACTGGCCTCTACCCCTAGCTGGGGCACCTCTGAACTCTCCGGAGAATCTGGCCCTCTTGTCCTGCTACATCTACTCTCTACCTCTCATACGGTAGCCCTCAATCCTGCAGGCGATCTCAATCACTAGCTGGTACCCTGTGCCCATCTCTACCTCTCGATCCATACCAGACCGAATAGTGGGGTGCAATCCCGCAACAAACCTCCAAACTCTCTCTGTCCCTATGGGAAGTATCATGAGGGCATGGCGGGACAGCTCCGAGAACCTCGCCTCATAATCGGTCACTGACATCTGACCCTGCTCTAGATGCTCAAACTGATGACGCAGCTCTTCCCTCTCAGAGGGTGGAAGGTACCGATCAAGGAACAACTGAGTGAACTGACCCCAGGTGAGGGGAGGAGAATCTGCTGGCCTGCTATGTGCATAGGACTGCCACCATCTACGAGCCCTGCCCTCAAGCTGAAAAGTAGTGAAGTCGACTCCATGTGACTCCAATATCCTCATGTTGTGCAGTCTGTCCCTGCACCTATCGATGAAGTCCTGGGCGTCCTCATGACGCTCACCCCCGAAGACTAGAGTGTGAAGTCTGGTCCATCTGTCTAGTAACTTCTGTGGATCAAACTTCATAGTTGGCCTGGGCGGGGGTGCCTCTGCAGTAACTGGCTGAACCCCCTCTGCGGGTAGTGCACCCGGAGTCTGATATACCGCAGCTGCATGACCTGGAGCCTGAGCAGTAAGAGTCTGTGCTCCCCCTCCTGCCTGCGAAGCAGTCGGGTCTGCTGGAAATAAACCAGCCTGAGTCATAGTGTCCATGAACTGAAGCATGCGGCCCATGACCTCCTGAAATCCCGGCGCAGTCATTAAATCCACCGGAGTAGGCACAGCTGCGGGCGTCTTGCCCTGCTCCTCAATAATGGGATCCCTCGCAGGGTCTGCTGGTGGTGCAATTGGAATAGCTCTGGGTTGCCCTCGTCCCCTACCACGGGCCGGTGCCCTCCCCCGGCCTCTACCTCGGCCTCTAGCAACGGGGGGAGTAGCTCCTCCCGGATCTGGAACGTCGGCGGTACGAGTCCTCACCATCTGTGAGAGAATAGAAGAGGAAATTAGTATACTGACCACTGCACGATGGAAAAATGAATAAAGAGTAGTCTTTCCTAACACCCTATGGCCCCTCGAAGATAAATACAGACGTCTCCGTACCGATCTACAAGACTCTATTAGGTTTTCCCGTAACTTGTGAGACCTACGTGAACCTAGAGCTTTGATACCATGTTGTCACGACCCATTTTCCACAATAGGTCATGATGGCGCCCGACAACATTTGTCAGGCCAACTGACGTGAAAGTTTAATTAAAAATCTCTTTTCCTTTGAACCCAATTTGAAGTTATAAACCAATAAAGATCAATAAAGTGTAGGGACAGTTATACAACCCAGAGTAACGTCTACCACAGTGTGTGCCAGAACCTGGTGTCACAAGCTACGGCCAACTAGTAGAATATACACAAAACTGAATAATACCCTATCCCACTGTCTGAATTCAGATAGACAGAAACAACAAAAATACAAGGAAGACTTCCTCGTCTGTGGATCGGCAAGAAGGGAATGCAGCTCACCATAGAAGTCCCAGATACGCTCACTGTATGCACCAGAGTGGTGACCGGATCCACCTGCCTCAAATCCTGTACATTTAAGTACAGAAGTGTAGTATGAGTACATAAACAACATGTACTCAGTGAGTATCCCGTCTAATCTCGAAGAAGTAGAGACGAGAGGTCGACTCGATACTCACTAAGGTCAATTAATAATGAGAATCATTTAAACAAGCAGGTATAACTCAAGTCATAAATTTTCCAAGTATGAAATAGGAATCCTTCCTTTAACCTTTCGTAGGGTGTGTTCATTCATATTTAAGTATTTTAAGCAAATCTGGAATCTTAACCACAAATAGAAGCTAGATAACTCATACACAAATAACCACCGAGGAACGTACGGCCCGATCCAACAGAAAAATAAATGTGCACTGCCGAGGGTCGAACGGCTCGAACCATAGATGCATCTATTACCCCGCTCGCAAATCATATGTGTGATGCGGTAAAAATGTAAATCACAATCACCCCGCTCGCGGATCATACATGCGACGCAGGTACACATAAAAAAAATACATGTTCTTCCAAGTACGAGTCAATTCTCTTTCAATAAATCCCAGAATAGATGAAATTGAATGACTTTAGAATTTTAGTGTCCAACTCGTTAGGATCTAAACAATTCAACAACCAACAAGATTACAGAGATTTCACATATAACATGCTTTAGGATCCTAGACTACCTGGACTGACACAAAGTCACTACGCACGGACTCTCGTCACCTGCTGCATATGTAGCCCCCGCATATAAAGCAATTTGATTATTTACTATACCTATGGGGACATTTCCCTTTTACAAGGTTAGAAAGGAGACTCACCTCGCTCCGAAGCGCACTTCCAATGCCAAGAATAAGCCCAAACTCTCAACTCGTAGCCAAGCGAGCACCAACTAATTAAAATAAGCAAGAACTAGTCAATAAGAGCTTACAAGGTTGAATTCTAATTGTTTAAGAAATTTCCTAACCAAAGACGCAATTTTCCTAATTTCCGACCCCCGGCCCACGTGCCCGGATTCCAATATTTTTCGAAAGGATTTGTTCTCTATCACCTAAGGATCACAAATATATGATTTATAGTTCATTTCATGGCAAATTATAGGATTAAATCTTAGTTTTGACTAAACCCTAGGCCTAACTCTAATCTCTTGACTTTTACCTAATTTTAGTGTTAATTCTGCCTAATGTTTATGTATTTGAACTAAAACTGAGTGGGAATTACTTACCTCGAATTGTTATGTTGAAACCTCCCCTTTTGAATCACCAAAATCGCCCAAGAGTTGAGAGAGATGTGGGAGAAATGAGCTTAAGCTCGAATTAAATGAGGTTCTGGCCCCTGCGATTTACGCTTCTGCGGAAGAAATCACGCTTCTCCGGGTTCCGCTTCTGCGGAAATAGGCCGCTTCTGGGGAAAAGGGCCAAGGGGCCTGGGCCGCTTTTGCGGTCCCCCACTCGCTTCTGCGAGTCCTCTTAAGCGGAAATCCCACCGCTTTTGCGGTTAGGGCCTGGGGCGGATGGACCGCTTCTGCGGTCGGAGGTCCACTTCTGCGGTTTCCCCTGGGCCTGGCCCCTTCTGCTTCAGCGACTAGACGACCGCTTCTGCGGTCCAAGAGCCGTAGAAGCAGTTATGACAGAAGCAGCTGAAGGAACTTTTTCCTAAGTTTTAACTTCGCACGAACCTCGACCATTTGACGCTCAGGGCTTCAGAGCCCCGCTCGAGCATACCGACAAGTCTGAAATCACGAGGCAGACCTAATGAACCCTCGGAACACCCAAAACATTATTAAATCAAGGAATCGGATCCCAAAACCAATTGATCAAATTTAATGAACTTCAAGTTCTTAACTTCCTACCAACGGGTCCAAATGCCCTTAAACTACTCGGATTGACACCAAATTTTGCAGGCAGGTCTTAATTGATATTTCGGACTTGTGCCAAGTTTCGGAATCGAAATCCGAACCCGATACCTATGAAAACAGTAATTTTCTTAGTTTATTTAATTCTTTGAAACTTAACTTAACAATTTTTACAAAAAAAAAATTCCATTACTCGGGCTAGGAACCTCGGAATTCGATTCCGGGCATACGCCCAGATCCCATATTTTCTCACGGACCCTCAGAAATTGCCGGATCGCGATTCCGGGTCTGTTTTCCCAAAATGTTGACCGAAATCAAACTTGGCCTTTTTAAACAGACTTAAAGAAGCAACTAGGCTTATTCTTGCCCGAAATTATTCTAACTTCCGAACCACCCGCCCCCGCAAGTCATAATCTAGCTAAAGCAGATGCGTAAAGTATTATTTAAGGTAACGGGGTTCGAAAATGCAAAACGACCAGTCGGGTCATTACAAGGCCAGTCTGGAGGACTTGAGGGCGGGTTTTGACTGTAGATTGAGCACTGAGGTGTTCATTGTGTGAGCGCGTGCTTGTGGACCTATATGTCTTGTAAGGTCCCTATTAGTGGAAATGGTGGCTGGATGGATACGTGGTGAGTATGATGTGACCGCGAGATGAGTTCATATGATTTGAATGTGACGATAATGTATTGCTGAAGGTTTCACCTATTTGAGACTCCAGGTATATTTCTAGACTCGTTCGAGGACGAACGTTTGTTTAAGAGGGGGAGGATGTAACGACCTGGCCTGTCGTTTTGAGAGTTATAGTCCTATTTCCCCTATCTATGCTTCTTTATGTATTATTCAGCTGTGTTGAGTTGTATCGAGTTGGTAGGTTTGGGTTCAGAGTAGTTTTGGAGTGAAATGAACACTTAATCTCTTAGTTAGAAAGCTAAGTTAGAAAAAAGTCAATTTGAAGTTGACTTATAAGTAAATGAATTCGGATTTGGATTTTTATGATTCGATTAGCTCGTTGGGTCATTTTAGACTTAGGAGTGTGTCCGAAATATAATTTGGAGGTTTGTGGTAGAATTAGGCTTGAATTGACAAACGTTGGAAGTTAGAAGTTCTTATGCTTGAATTCGAGGTTGATTTGGTATTGTTTTCGGGTATTCCAGAGGTTCGATTAAGTTCGGGTAGTGATATATGACTTTTTGGAATTATTGTTTGTGGTCCCGAGGGCCTCGGGTGTGTTTCAGATATGTTTGGGTTGTGTTGTGCTTGTTTTTCTTATGTTTCGACGGCGTTTCTTCAAGCATAAATGATATCATATTGAACAAATGAGCTCCGATTTCATTTTTGATTGAAGCATTAGATCTGTATCGTAATTAAGGACCCATAGCAAAAAGAATCATCGAATGTGGACATAGTATGATGATTTTATGGTCATTTTACTAAGAATTAGGTTGCCAGATTTTTCAGTTTAATTACGAAATTGCCACTAGCAGCGTACTTAAAAATCTGCACTATTTGCAAATATTAAAATCCACATATCTCATTCATTATAAGGTCAAATTGAGTGATTCAAAAGCCTAAATTGATTATAATTTCACAAGGAATCCATTGGAGGTATAAAATACGAGTTTCGGGATCGTTTGGCACGAGAAACGAGGCAGAATAGCTGGTAGAAAAATACATAAAACTAGGGTTTGCTCATTTGATCATATTTTGAGTTGGGGAGCTCGAATTTAGGATATTTTGGAGGCGATATTCACCATATGGATTGGGGTAAGTTTTCTCTACTCGGTTTTGATCATATTTCATGAATCCATCTTCGTTTTTGGGATTTCATTGATGATTTCAAAGTGAAATTGAGGGAGTTAGGGTTTGAGTTTTGGAGAGTTTTAAGCGTTGATTTGAGTGATCAAACGAAGTCCGATTTTGATGAATTTTATATGGTTAGAGTCGGGAGAGGACGAGGATTATTATTCTGCCATTTTTGACTAATTCCGAGATGTGGGCCCGGGGGCGGGTTTTGGCCGATTTCGGATTTTGGCCTATTTTTGTAGTTTTTATTGCGGAATTCAATTATTTAGACTATGTTGATAGTAGTATTCTTATTATGGATAGATTGCGAGCTTTTGGAGACCGAGTCTAGAGACGAGGGCATCCCGAATTAGGATTTTAAGCGGTTGAGGTAAGTAACAGTTTTAACTCTGGATTTGAGGGTATAAACCAGGAGAAATTGATATTATATGATTGTTTGGTGGTGATACCCACGCTAGGTGATGAGCGTGTGGGTGTGCACCGCGAGGGATTGAGACTTGGTCCGTTCCGTGAGGCTGTGAGGCCTAATGGCTATTATCTATTGTTATGTGTTTACTTGTTGTTGAACTTATTTGCCTTCATGTTAGAGATCATGCTTAGGCTTTATGCATGCTCACATTATTTATACTCAGTCATAGAAATTATTGTACATGTTTACCTCAGTCTCTATTAATTGCTAATATGATATGATAGGCCTGGTTGTGAGGATATTAATACCATAGCGCGTGAGTTGTCCGCGTAGCACATGAGTTGACCGTGCAGATCCAGGTATTTATACCATAGCGCGTGAGTTGTCTGCGTAGCACATGAGTTGACCATGCGGATCCAGGTATTGATATGATAGGCCTGGTTGTGAGGATATTAATATCATAGCGCGTGAGTTGTCCGCGTAGCACGTGAGTTGACCGTGCGGATCCAGGTATTGATATGATGGCACGTGAGTTATCCGTGCTTAGCGCTTGGGCTTTGGGAGCCCCTCCGGAGTCTGTACACACCCCCAGTGAGCGCAGAGTGTTGAGTGTATTGAGTGTTGAGAGTTGAGTGCTGAGTGATGGAGTGATATTGCAGTGAGAGTACATTTATTTTTGTTGTTGCTGCACTTATCTGTTGAATTTCTTTATGTCAATTACTGAGTTATGGAATCTATTTGTTTATTTATGGTTATTGTAAATTGTGAAAATAAATAATTGGACAGTTTTTCTTAGCTCGTCACTACTGTTCAGTTCCTTAGTTATTTTTGTTACTACTGAGGTGGTTGTACTCATACTATACCCTGCACTTTATGTGCAGATCCAAGCGAGTTAGAGCGCGGTGATTGTTGAGTTCAAGCCGGCTATCTGTGGAGATTGCAAGGTAGCTGCTAGTGTCCGCAGGAACTTGCTACTCCTTTTGTCATTTCTTATTTTGGACAGTTAGACAGTTTATATATCTTAGTTATAGTTTTAGACGCTCATGACTTAGTGACACCCCGATGTTTGGGGATGGCTTCCGTATTTTCTATATTATATTTAGAGTTGATTTAGTTTATGAAAAATTTAAATGTTTAAAATATTTTTGTTAAATTCTTATAATCGATTTAGTAGTAATATTTTGGGAAATAGGCTTGCCTTGTAACACGATCGGCGCCATCACGACATGGTTAGATTTTGGGTCGTGACAGTTACTTATTTTTGAATTTAAATACATATAAAAAACAAAAATAGTAGAATACAATAAAAAACTACCATATATATTAATTGGTTACTTTATTTGGATTAATAAATCTAGATATCTTATAATTAAATATAATAAGAAAATGATAAACAAATATATAAAAAATAACTACCATTGAATAGGGTGGGAGTAGTTTCAAGTTTGAGTTTTTAAATTATTTTAAAATAAAAAATGAAATTAAAAAATAATGAATTACCAATTCAAATTGGGGAGTAGTTTCTAATTGGAGTTTTAAAATTATATTAAAATAAAAAAATAAAAAATCTATTTATATATAATATACATATAATAAAAAAAAATAATAAAAAAAATAAAAAACTACCATATATATATATGTATATTAATTCCACTGCTATACCATGGGACTATGCTGTAGACTCGAGGAGGAAGGGAAAGGGAAAAATGGAAGAAACCGGTGCAACAGAAGGTATGACTAGGACCGATAGGGTTTACACGCCTGAGCATTTCGGAGAAACAAGCAAAGAAGCCACTCCCAAACAGCCTATCATTGAAACTGGCCCAGATGATCTTTGGATAAAGGGGCAAGCTAGAGAGTATTCTGTGGTTCATCATCTGAACAAAACCCCTGCTCAGATATCCATTCTTTCACTACTACTGAATTCTGAGTCGCATAGGAATGCATTGATAAAAGTGTTGAATGAAACCTGTATACCCAATACCATCATTAGCAGAGAAATGGACAACATAGTGGGGCAAGTGTTGGAAAGCCACAAGATCACCTTTCATGAAGACGAGTTTCCACCAGAAGGACTGAGTCACAACAGGGCACTACACATCACAGTGCAGTTTGAGGATAAATTTATCGCCAGAGTCCTGATACATGAGGGATCGACTCTCAACATTTTTCCGTTGACTACTTTGAAGAGGTTGGGTAAAGGTTTGCATGAGATACGAGCAGGAACTATGAACATGGAAGAACTATATGGGTCCTAAAGGGCCACGATTGGGGAAATCAACCTATGTTTGCAGATGGGCCAGACTTGGTTTGATGTTGAATTTCAAGTATTGGACATATTTGCCATATATAATCTACTATTGGGTCAGCTATGGATACATGCTATTGGGGCCGTGGCCTCCACTCTACACTAGGTTGTAAAATTTGAATGGAACCATTAAGAAGTAATCATCCATGGGGATGGGAGTAACCCCATTTACACCAATCAAACTGTTTCAGTTGTCGAGAATAGAAGGAAGTTGGGTGGAGAAACATACCATCGCATCAAGCATGTCAATGCAATTGAGAAAGATAAATGGTGGAGTAATAAGATTGAAAGCATATTGTTATGGACAGGGTACGAACCCGGTAAGGGTCTCAACAAGAATCTCCAAGGAATCACGAAACCAATACATCTAAAGCATCATGGAACAACTTTTAGGCTGGGTATAAATACACCTCACACGAGTATCAAAATTGGTCACCACCATGGCGTGGTCCTTATTACCCACTTAAACAACCAATTCTGTTTCTGCATTAGGCATTTCAATAGACTGACGTGATATGGGGATATGAAGAAGATGAGGCTTTAGCTGGCCTAAGAAATATGTTTCTGTATGATGAAGACATGGACTGCAATGCAATAGTTGAGGAGGAGGAGGATAAAGACCTTACAATTCAGACCGTGGGAACGGGAGTTATTCTCAAGAACTGGACTGCTGCAATCCCGGGCCCGTCGACTTCCTGGGTAGCCTGGCAATTAGCATGATCTATTTTTTTTAAAAAGAAAATTTAAGCATTTAAGAAATTTCCAGTATTTTGTTTTAAGACATTTTGTTTCGAAATAATTGCTCGAGTCATCGAGCCGTACTTGTTTTAATGTTTTCAAGACTTATTTAATGCATTGCTATTTTAGTATTTATTATTATCCTTTACATTTTCTCTCTACAACATTATTATTACTTATCCTGATGAAATGACGGTTGTGACATGTAATGAGACAACGCAATATAAGGATAGTGATTAAGAGGAAATAGAAGAAGAAGATACAATCCCTGAAGAAATTGTCAGAGAGGTGGACAATTTTGAGAACAAGCTTAAGTCAAATTTAGACGAAACCGAGATAGTCAATTTGGGAGATTCTGAAGTAATCATAGAAACTCGCATAAGCATTCACCTGTCACCATCAGAGAAAGAAGAGTACACCCGTTTTTTGAAAGAATACAAAGATATCTTTGCATGGTCTTATGATGATACGACCAATTTGAGCACATCTATAGTGGCTCATAAACTACCTTACGATCCGATATGTCCGCCTATAAAGCAGAAACTCAGAAAGTTCAAGCCTGATATGAGTCTGAAAATCAAAAAGGAAGTCACCAAGCAGATCAAAGCTAAGGTTCTCAAAGTGGTAAAATACCCTACTTAGTTGGCTAACATTGTGCCAGTTCTAAAGAAGGATGGGAAGGTAAGAGTATGTGTCGACTATCGGGATTTAAACAAAGCAAGTCCCAAAGATGATTTCTCATTACCCAATATACACATACTGATCGACAACTTTTCCAAGCATGAACTCCAATCCTTTGTGGATTTCTTCACGGGATACCATTAGATCTGGATGGATGAGGAAGATGCTGAGAAAATAGCCCTTATCACTTCGTGGGGCATGTATTGTTATAAAATGATGCTGTTTAGCATGAAGAATGCTGGAGCCACTTATATGAGAGCCATGATGACTATTTTCCATGATATGAGCCACAAAGAAATAGAGGTGTACGTGGATGATGTCATCATCAAATATAAAAAAAAGCACAGATCATATAGCATACTTAAGGAGGTTATTTAATCGACTTCGAAGATACAATCTGAAACTGAATCCTACAAAGTGTGCCTTTGGAGTCCCTACTGGAAAATTGCTAGGTTTCATCGTATGTCACCAAGGGATTGAATTAGGCCCTTCAAAGGTCAAATCTATCCAAGATTTTCCACCTCCGAAGAGCAAGAATGTATGATGAGCTTCTTGGGGCGTCTAGAATACATCAGCTGCTTCATAGCACAATCAGCCGTGATCTGTGAGCCAATTTTCAAAATGTTGAAGAAAGATGACGCAACAAGTTGGACTGAAGAATGTCAAAAAGCTTTTGACAGAATCAATGAGTACATGTCCACACCACCAGTCTTGGTCCCGCCGAAACCCGGTAGACCTCTACTACTCTATCTGTCTGTACTAGATGGGGCTTTCGGTTGTGTCTTGGGATAACATGACGAGACAGGAAGAAAGGAACATGCCATATATTACCTGAGTAAGAAGTTCACACCCTATAAAGCACGATATTCTTTGCTTGAATGCACCTGCTGTGCTCTGACGTGGATAACTCAGAAATTGAGGCACTACTTTTATGCCTAAACCATGTATCTCATATCAAGGATGGATCCCCTGAAATATATTTTCCAGAAACCAATGCCTACAGGGAAACTAGAAAAATGGCAGATATTGTTGAGTGAATTTGATATTGTCTATGTGACTCAAAAGGCAGTCAAGGGACAGACATTGGCAGATCATCTTGCAGAAAATCCTGTAGGAGGAGAATACAAACCACTGAAAACGTATTTTCTCGATGAAGAAGTATCATTTGTAGGAGAAGATATCACCGAAACATACGACGGTTAGAGAATGTTCTTTGATGGGGTTGCACATTTCAAATGAGTGGGTATTGGAGCTATTTTTGTGTCAGAGACAAGTCATCATTATCCGCTATCCGCAAAGCTCAGGTTTTCGTGCACCAACAATATGGCATAATACGAGGCTTGCACCTTGGGGCTCAATCTGGCCCCTGATATGAATATCTAGGAATTACTGGTAATTGGTGATTTAGACCTTCTAGTACATCATGTTTTAGGAGAGTGGGCTACAAAGATACCAAAATATTACCTTATCTATATCATGTGCAAGAATTGATAAAGAGGTTCACAAAGATAGAGTTCAAACATGTTCCGAGAATGTAGAATGAGTTCACCGATGCATTGGCTACTTTGTCTTCCATGATATAGCACCTAGATAACAATTTCATCGACCCTATTATAGTAAGAATCCATAATCAGCCAGCTTATTATGCTCATGTTGAAGAAGAAACGGATGGGAATTCGTGGTTCCACGATATCAAGGAATACTTGGAAAAAGGAGAATACCCAGAGCATGCAAACCATACTCAGAAACGCACACTCCGAAGATTATCTAATCATTTCTTCCACAGTAGAGGAATTCTGTATAGAAGTAGTCAGACCTAGGATTATTACGGTGCGTTGACACCAAGGAAGCTTCCAAACTGCTTAAAGAGATACATGCCGGAACTTGCAGACCACACATGAATGGTTTTGTTTTAGCCAAGAAGATATTGGGAGTAGGATACTTTTGGATGACTATAGAAATGGACTGCATCAGGTATGTCAAAAAGTGTCACCAATGTCAAATACATGTAGATATGATATGGGTACCACCAAATGAACTCAATGCAACAAGTGCACCTTGGCCTTTCGCCGCTTGGGGAATGGATGTCATCGGTCCGATCTAGCCTGCCGCTTCAAACAGGCATAGGTTCATTTTAGTGTCTATAGACTACTTCATAAAATCTATTGAGGCGGCATCTTGCAAGGTTGTAACCAAGAAAGTAGTCGCAGATTTTGTCAGGGATCGTATTGTCTGTCGATTCGGGGTACCAGAATCCATCATCACCGACAATTCCACCAACCTCAACAACGACTTAATGAAATCTATATGTGAAACCTTCAAGATCAAGCGTAAGAATTCCATAGCATATAGACCTCAAATGAATGGAGTCGTGGAAGCCACTAACAAGAACATTAAAAAAATTCTAAGGAAAATGGTAGACAACCAAAAGCAATGGCACGAGAAATTACCATTGGCCTTATTGGGATATCGTACTATAGTCTGCACATCAACCGAAGCAACTCCCTACATGTTGGTTTATGATACTGAAGCTGTCATTCCCGCCGAAGTCAAAATTCCTTCTTTGAGAATTATATAGGAAGCAGAACTTAGTGATGCATAGTGGATATGGAGTTGCTATGAACAATTAGCTCTTATTGATGGGAAAATAATGAATGCGGTATGTCACGGTCAACTTTATCAAAACAGAATGTTGAGGGATTTTAACAAAAGGGTCAGACCCGGACAGTTCGCACAAGGTTCACAGGGTACTAACAGGAGAAATACTCATACTTGTGGAAATTGACGGAGAAATTTGGCCAAAGCCTATCAATTCAGACGCAATCAAGAGATACTATGTTTAGATTGTTTACATTTCTTCATTTGATGTAACTGAACTACGCTTGAACTGATTCCCGCTTAAGAGGGGATACGTAGGCAACCCAGTGGGTTCGGTCACATCTTAATAAAATCTTCATTTTCCCCATGGTCAGAAACTGGGGCAGAATTTTGAGGAGGACCCTTAAAATTCCAGAGCAAGTCCAGCCAACTCCATCATATGCAGAATTGTCAAAGAATCTCTTATTAAACTGGAGTAGAATTTTGAGGAGGACCCTCAAAATTCTAATGCATAGAAGTCGCAATATCTGTAAAGTGTCACCGTCATTAATTCATCTAATTTACTTGATATCGTAAACTACTATGTTTTAAAATAACTATGTTTTTCAAATGCATGTATGTTTTTTGAAAACTTTATTTCTATGGCTACCAGATGTTACCCAGGTTAACTCGAACAGGATCTCCAGAGCAGAGCAAAGGCCGTCGAAGAAGACAAAAGCACAAACCAACCTTCCCCCCACAAAACTTACGATTTTTCTTCGGATGCAGGCACGATAAGACAACATTAGCTGCAGATACATCAAGTCACTACCTTTATGACGATAAATTACCTAGCGCAACTACCTCCAGCTAAGAAATACTCTACATTTACAATGCCTTCTCATCATTTGCATGAGGTTAAGCTCTACCTCCATCCTTGCATAAGGCTAAGCACTACCTTTCCTTGCATCGAGACTAAGCATTGTCTCGTCTTTTTGTATAAGGCTAAGCATTACCACCCTAAATGCATAAGGCTAAGCACTACCTCTCATTGCATGAGACTAAGCCCTGTCTCCTCTTTGCATGAGGTTAAGCTCTACCTCCATCCTTGCATAAGGCTAAGCACTACCTTTCCTTGCATTGAGACTAAGAATTGTCTCCTCTTTTTGCATGAGGCTAAGCATTGCCTTCCTAACTGCAAAAGACTAAGCACTGCCTTCTATTACATGAGACTAAGCCCTGTCTCCTCTTCTTGTATGAGGCTAAGCCCTGCCTTCTCAAATGCATAAGGCTAAGCACTGCCTTTCTTTGCATCGAGACTAAGAATTGTCTCCTCATTTTGCATGAGGCTAAGCATTGCCTCCCTAACTGCATAAGGCTAAGCACTGCCTTCCATTGAATAAGACTAAGCCCTATCTCCTCTTCCCGCATGAGGCTAAGCATTACCTCCCTAAATTGCATAAGGCTAAGCATTGCCTTTCATTGCATGAGACTAAGCACTGTCTCCCTTTATTGCATGAGGCTAAGCATTTCCTCCCGAATTGCATAAGGCTAAGCTATGCCTTTTCTTGCCTAATACCAAATGCTACATTACTTGAAATCTAGCACTATTTTGCCTTTCCGGGGGCTAAGCTCTGTCCAAATCTTATGCAAGGCTAAGATCTATCTTGTTTTGCTTACATGACCCGTCATCATGTCTCTGCATTTCATGGGCTGAAACATTGCCATTTTTGTCCAAAGGTGTCATAGTCCGAAGGCATTATCCTCATAGCTGGAAGACTTTATGGCATGGCCTGAGGATCTTTCAATACTGCACATCATTATTCAAAGGCGTCATGGTTCAGAGGCACCATTCTCATGGCCCGAGAACATCATTTCATGGCTTGCGAATCCCTTATCACAGGATTCATGGCCTAGGATATCATGGTCAAAGGACATCATCCTCATTGTCCGAAGATAACCTTCATGGTCCGAAGGGAATTTGCATAATGTTTAAATTCTCGCAATAATCCATATATATATGTACATGCATCATGTTTTAAGTTTTGCAGGTAATCCATCAAGTAATCATTCTTCAAAAGAGAGCAATCTTCACTCCGGTTTCCACTCATAACGTTTACATTCTGCAAATGTTTTAAACGTAAACGACCATCATCAATTCCTGCCTCTTATGCTAAGGCTATTCAGATACTTCCTCTATAACACATCCGTTACATTTCAGATTCACATTCATAACTCTGCACCTGATAATATCCCTCCCAAAAAGAACCCTTTCCGAAACACACGATCATTCCTATAACAATTCCATCGGTTTCGTTTACCGTTGGTTTCAAAACTACACACGACCTGATTCTTGTAAGACTAGGGATATGTAGGCAACTCAGAAACCAGGGTTCGGCCCCCATTTTTATCACATCATTCCTCGTTCCATTCAGCCAAAATTGGTCATCATTTTCTTTACCCAACATTCTTCCATCTGTCACGACCCCAACCCCGGTCGTGATGGCGCCCAACACACTGCTAGGCAAGCCTGACCAATTAACAACCTTAATCCAATTCTTAATCAGTTCACCATTAGCTAACACGGTTAAATTACCAAATCACCATATTAAAAGTTTGAAAATGGAGTTTAATATGCGGAATTTCAGATGATAATACTACTACATAGCCCATATAGATCCGGTGTCACAAGTCTGAGCCTCTAATACAAGTGTATCAACCTAATACATATCAATCTAGGGAATACAGATAAAACAAAAGGATAGAAGGGAGCGATCAGGGCTGCGGACGCCATGCAGCTACCTCGATGCTCCCGAATATGCGTTGCTCAACTGGAAGTCCTCACTCAGCCTCAGATGCACCTGGATCTGCATGCAAGGTGCAGGGAGTAATGTGAGTACTCCGACCCAGTGAGTAATAAACATAAATAATGACTGAGAATAAGAAATCATGGAGAAACATAGAGTAATCTATAATACGTCAGTTTAAAATAAGTAATATGAAGGCGATAAACCAATGAAACCGAAATATGGAAATGCTACAATAGATAAGCAGTTAAGTGACATACATATAAAGAAAAATCAACACATAGAATGGTACCCGATAGTACCCGCTGCGGCGTGCAGCCCGGTCCATTTATTTATCATCGACGACACTCACTGGGGGTGTACGGACTCCTGGAAGGGCCCCTTACGGCCTAAGTGCAATAACAAGTCATCTCAGGGAACCAATCCAAGCCCTCGGCCTTATATCAATATCAGTATAACACTGGTGCGGCGCGCATCCCGATCCCATAGTATCGTCACATCCAGCCCTTGGCCATACTCAGTCCAGAAATCATATAATCCCCTCGGGCATGTAGGAAAATAGTAGTTCTCAACCCAAAACATCATTAAAATATCATTTAAGTTTCAAAAACCGAGTAAAAGTGGCTGACTTATAAAATAGTAGAAAACGGTATGACTGAGTTCAAGCAGTAAATCAAAATGGTGAGGAAATAGTGATAAAAAGCTCCCCGAAGGGTTCAAATAGATGGCATGAAGCCCAAATATGACAAATAAGGATGATAACAAATAAACTTCAATCAAATACATGGTAAAAGAATCACTCGAGATGGACCAAGTCATAGTCCCCAATGGTAAACGACCCCACGATCATCATCGGGCACGTGTCTCACCTCAATATAGCACTACAACGCGTGAATTCCGGGTTTCAAACCCTCAGAATATCATTTACAATCATTACTCACCTCAAACTGGCCAAAGCTCTAGCTCGCTATGACCTTGCCTCTCAAATCGACCTCCTCGCGTGTCGAATCTATCCAAAATCAGAACAAATACATCACAATATGCTAAGGTAACAAAGCCCAAGCGAAAATAATCAATATCAGGCACATATCCCGAAATTACCAAAACCCAAGCCCCATTCCCACTTCTCGAAACTCAGAATTTTTCACATTATTAGATTCCTTATCTTCTCATGAGTTCATACATATCAAAAGTTCTCAAATCCGACCCCAAATGGTCTTTTAAATTCCCAAATCAAAGTCCAATTTCTCAAGCCCTAGTTCTTCAATTTTAGGCTTAGTTTCCATGAATTTCTAGGTGGATTTCACAATAAAAACGAGTATTGAGTTCAAAAATCTTACCTCCAAACGCTTCCCCTTGAATCCCTCTTTAATCACCACCAAGAAGCTCTCAAAATGATCAACCACGGAGGAAAAATGACCCGAAATCGCGGATGAAATGAAATTATAACATTCTGCCCAGCACTGATTATCCCTTCATCGCGATCGCGACAATTCCCTCGCGATCGCGAAGAACAAATTTTTAAACACCCAAATAACTCTATGCTATCGCGTAATACAATGGAGATGATTCCTCAAAATTAACCTTCGCGAATGCGTACTTTCTCCTACGAACGCGATGGGCAAACGCGACCTTAGACCAGTTGACCAAAAGACTCTACGCGATCGCAACCACACACACGCGAACGCGATACACAGCCTTCTCACGCTATGCGATCGCGGGACCTACTTCGCGAATGCGAAGATCACTCAGACAGCCTCCTCAAATCCCACTACACAATCGCGAGGCTCCCTACGCAATCGCGAAAGGCAAAACCTTGCACAGCTAAGCCTGCAATTTTCTGCAATTTTTCCAACTTCAAATGATCCGAATGACTACCCGAAACTCACCCGAGGCCCTCGGGACCTCAACCAAACATGCCAACATATCCCATAACATCATTCAAACTTGTTCCAATCATCAAAACAACTCAAACAATATCAAGTTACCCAAAACTCATCGAATCCAAGCTTAAATTTCCAAAAACTTCCATACACTTTTGATAAAAAACCCGGCCAAACGACGTTCGAATAACTTGAAATTTTGCGCACACATCAAAAAGGACATAATGAAGCTAAAACAACTCTTAGAATTCCATTCCGACCCTTGGATAAAAATCTTACCTATCAACCGGAATTCGCCAAAATTCTAACTTTACCAATTCAAGCTAAATCCTTCCACGGACTTCCAAAATGCATTCCGATTGCGCTCCTAAGTCATAAATCACCCAACGAAGCTAACCAAATCATAAAAATTCCGATCCGAGCTCGTATACAAATAAGCCAACTGTTGGTCAAACCTTTCAAATTCAAAGCTTTCAACTGAGACTCTTCTTTCAAATTCATTCCGATTTCTTGAAAACCAAAACCAATGATCTACATCAGCCATAATACATCACACGGGGCAAGTCATGCCCGAGAACTGGCGATCAAAGTGCAAAATCTCAAAACGACCGGTGTTGATACCCAATTTTTCCCTATGTATTTTTATACTCAAAATACTTTCAAAATAGCATGTATATGCATATAAGCATCCACAAAGGTTTTGGTATTTTTCCACAATTTTTCAAGGATTTTAAAACCAATTTATGGCCTATTATGCACTATGAAATCCAATAATTATTCCCAAAACTTGTCGTTTTGGTGAATAATTTATTTTATTCCCACATTTACACAAAAATATAATTTATATGATTTTTACATGATTTTACAAGTCTGTTTGGTATTTTTAAATTAAAACTGCATGAAATTATAATTTTAGCCTACTTCTCGATTTAATAGCATTTGTAATCAAAAAATCATTTCTAATATTTTTAAATTAGTATTTATGCACTGTTTATTAATTCAGTATTTCAATTTGATTTTCGAATATCATTTACTATTTTGTAAAAATCAATTGGGAAAAATTGGCTATTTAAATTGTAGCCCTTTTAATTTCAATCTTAGCCCAACTCTAGCCCCAATCTAAACCCAATTACACTACCCAATTTCATAAATTACCCGACCCATACCCTATTAACCAACCCGCCCGGAACCCCTTTTTAAAATCAGGACCGTTGATTGTTTTAATCAACGGTCCACGTTCCCCTTTCCTAAATTAAACTTGACCCCAACCCTAATCCCCCTCATTCTCTCTTCAGCAGCCGCCTTTAAACCCTCTCCGTCCCCAAATGCTCTCAACCACCCCTGAAACCCTAGCCCTTCTCCGACCCTTTTCCGACCTTGTTTCACCGGAAACCATGGCCTTCCAGGCTTCGTGCAACCTATACTCACTCCCACTCCCTTCTATGACCCCTTTGTTCAAAGATCGAAGTCCGATCTTGAAGATCCCCGGTTCAGTGGTCCTCTGATTTGAGTTCTATGACTATTTCCGGCCTCCTTCTGGCGAATCCTAGCCTTGTGAGTCCGTCTTCGACTCAAGACCTGTTCGTTCCAGGCCTTTCTCGTTCTCTAGGGTCTTCGCTGAAACCCTAAGTCTCCGAGGTTTTTTTTCTTCTTCTTTGTTTCTCTTTAAAGATCTACTTCAGATCTATGTTATTTCCTAAGATTTCACAGTGTTTTCCACATTTTTTGTCGATTTTGTTTTCGAACTGTTCATCTTCTTAAAGCTTAGGGTTTCTCCGATTTTTTTTGCTCTACTGTGATTCCTTTTACTTTTGCTATAATTCCTAAGTATTTTCTACTATGATTCCTATGTATTTTTATTTACCATGTTGTTTCTTGGTTTTCCGAGTAGCTTCTTTACTATGTTCTTTGCTTTCATTACGCTTTTCATAAATGTTTATGTTCTTTCTGAGTTTATGTTCGCCTATGCTTTCTTCTTTATATTCGAAATGTGATGAAAACCCTAGATTCTGGGGGTTTTCCGAATTTTGTGTGTGATTGTCTACTGCTTGTGTAATTCCAAAGCCCTAACTGTCTAAACTCCTTTCGTGCTTCTGATTTCTTGCTACGCTCTGCGAGAACTTCTAATTCCATTTCATGTTTATGTTCTTCTGCTCTCTGATTACATTACTCTTCTACTAATCTTAGCCTCGCATGCTTGAATTTGTGCATCTTTTTATAGTCATATTTTTCCTTTCAAATAACCCTAATTTTGGGGGTCGATTTTATTTGATTCTCTTACTTGGACCTATTTTTCTGACTAAATTCAATACTGAGTTCGAATCCTGATTCCTTGATTTACTATGTGATTAGTGATTCTATTCTTGCCTTATTTGCTTAAAACCGTGTATCTTTCAAAACTTTATATGCATTTACCCTTTATTTTACAACTTATTCTTGATTTTTCTTTCCATAAATGGAACTCTGTTTTATTACTCAAAGTCCGACCCCTTAATTAAAGGCAGTCCTTTCCCTAATTGATTATGACTTGATACTAATTTATTTTCTTGCCTTACTTACTGCTTACTTTCAAACTATAAAAAACCCCCACCCCTTTTACTTCACACACGAACAATTACAAGTTCACACTCATTAAACTCTTTCTTCTCTTCTTTGCTCTGCTCTGCTACTTGTTCTGCTGTTTGGGTTTAGCCGGCTGAAAGCCAAGGCTAAGCTATAGGATTCTATCTGCCCTACTTGCTTTACTGTTTGAGTTTGCAACTGGTATGTCCATGATTTAAATACCATCTCCAAACTACGTGTTTATTTACCCTTTTCATATGCCTGTTTATGTTCGACTTTCTTACATTATGCAGTTAAATTTCAGCATGCCACATCCCTACCCCATATTCCCATGTCTTTTGATTCTGTTATGCTTGTATTAGTACTTTCCTGTACATCCCTACCCCATATTCCCATGTCTTTGATTCTGTTATGCTTGTATTAGTACTTTCCTGTACATCCTTTTCCCCAAATCCCCGTGGCTTAATCCTGTTTGTTGGTACAAATGCTTCCTTATCAATCCCTTTCCCTAACCCCTTTGTATGTGAGTATTGTTTTAGACTAGGGTGGCATTCTATTGCCATCCCTAGTTTAGAACCAGGTTGCCCTAAACCTATACCCAAATCGATCCCATTCCCTTAATTATGTGTTGAGCTTGACTCAAGTCTGGTGGTGTCCTAATCACCATTCAGGCCTAAGTCTGACTTTCTCAAGTC
>MU772086.1:19624-34588 GCA_026770625.1 Nicotiana glauca
GGGGGGGGGGGGGGGGGATAAAGGAGAACGAAATATTGAAGTAATCGATTGAATTACATGATTGTACTTTACTCTCTCCATCCTATGAGCGTGCAATTTAGGATGTTAATGTGAATTATATTATATAAGAGATAATGAAAGAAAATGTTAAAGTAATGGAGTACTAAATTTTAGTTCGATAGAGAAAGCATCTTATCAAAATTTGAATTGATTGATTAAATAAATTTCAATTCCTGTAACTAGTTAAACTCATATCAATAATATTAGTAGGTGTGGTGGCAACGATCTTGGGATGTCCTAAAATGTAAGAGTATCATGTAAGAGTAATATTCTAGACCTCCTTTAGATAATTTAGTTTGATTCAATCAAAGCTTCTTTTTTAGTGGGTGTTCTATTAGAGCTCATATTTGTCCACCAAATAGGCAACTTTCCTTGAAGGACCATGCCTATCAGAAACTTTCAGCAAAGTTCTTTGGCCCATTCAAGATACTAGCAAGGGTGGGGTCTGTTGCTTATACCTTAGATCTACCCTCTCACTCGAAGATACATCCCACCTTCCATGTCTCTTTGTTGAAGAAGAAGCTGGGCAATCACACTGCTTCTACAGTATTACCTGTTGTTCACTCTGATTCTGGCCATGTCTTATTGGAACCTGAGGCTATTGTGGACAGAAGATTAGCCAAGAAACAGGGAAAGGCTATCACACAAGTCTTGGTGAAATGGTTAAATGCACCACCTGAAGACAACACTTGGGAAGACTTGCACTCCTTCAAGCTCAAATTTCCTCAATTCAATCCTTGAGGACAAGGATTCTTGAAGAGGGGGGTATTGTTACGATCCTATTAGTTCAATTACTAATTCAGTAGTTAGTTAAAACATTAGCTCATGCAAGGAATAAGCAGCAGGGTAGTTAGAAGTTAGTTGGAAGGTTGTCAGGGCATGAGACTTCCAAAAGTTAGTTATAACTAACTTTCCCGCCAATTGTATTAGTATATAGTTTGATCCTTACTGCTGTGTAGTTTAGTTTTTGTGAAGTTTTAATCAATAAACTAGTCTTCTTCTCTCTCTCATTGATGCTCAATTCACCATTTGAGTCCAGAGATTCTGATCAAGAGTAATTCTTCCATTTTTACTCTTTAGGTTTCTCTTCTTTCTAATTTCTTAGCTCGATAATTGTGGGGACGTATCATTAGAGCGTTCTCTCAAGTTTGACTGCCTATAGAAGGCATTCAAACCAATATGCAGCAAATGTGATATTGAAATTTGATGAATAATCATTATTATGCAGAGAATCTGAGCCAAATTCTTGGGAAGATGCCATGAAAGATGAATTAGATCGAGAGAAATATCCCCGAATGCCATGGCACGATGTCCACTGTGCTCTTTGGGGACCACCTTGCCGAGACATTGCCAGACACTTCGTTCAGCGCTGGAATCATGCTAAGGTTCTTTTCTGGTCTTCAGCGTACTTCTTTAAGAAATTTCAAGTTGCTACTATTTCTGACAATTGATGCAGAGAAGCAAAGCTCCAAATGAACAGACAATACCACTGCTTATGCCACAGCATCACATGGTTCTTCCGCACTACATGGGGAGAAGCAGAGAAGTTGAGGCCGAAACTAAGACAGCTGAGCTGAACCCTGAAGATCTGAATGGACAAGATCCGTTTCCGTCTGGGTCACCACCGGAAGACATCCCATTACTTTTACCCCAGGAAGCTGATTGTGACGAGGGGGCCTCCAGTGAGCATGAGAAGTTGGCTGGTCTGATGTCTAGTCTCTTGCTTCAGCTTGATTTATTTTAAGTTAGCACTGTGACATTAGATCTGAAGATATTTTTTTTTTTGCAGATGATCTTCATCGCCCAGATCTCCAAAGCCAAATGAAAACTTACCAACAAGATAATTGGTGGGAGACACAAGAGCGAGTAGCAGAAGAGGTTTCAACTGATGAATTAGCAGATGTTGGTCCTCGGGTCCGTTGTCACTGTCAGGTTAGCTCTAACAATATAGTACAGAGAGGATGTGACAATGTTAAGTAGCTAGTCTTTATTGCTGAAGGATAACCAAAACTAGGAGAAAATATCAGCTAGTATTAGAACCTTTGAAGAAATTCTGAAATACAAAATGAGGTGGAGGAAGTATCAGTCAGACACCCCCCAACCCCTCCGGTGCTATTGTTATAGGATAATGATATTGTGAGCAAATGAAGGTAGAGATTAGTAACAGCTATTTAGCTAAACAATACTTCGGATATTTATACTTTCTGCTGATAATGTTTCGGTTCATAATATTCCTTCAAACTATTTCCTTTAGATGATTCGAAAATACGATTATCTTTTTGTTTTTTCAGTTTCGCATATGTCTCAGTTAATTTTCCACTGCTATTGACATTTCATATGGCTAACATGTCCTAGGTCATTAGAAGTGTCAGCCAATGGTCTGCTGGAACAACTCAAACTGAAGAGAGCATTCACAAAGCTTATTGTTCTCTTATTGAGGAAGCAAAACATTTTGTGTTCATTGAGGTAACCACTAAATACAGCTGATAATTAATCACAAAGATAATACTGATTGTCAGAGCTTTTCTCTTTGAGGTACTATAGGGCAGCACACATTATTTCCAGCTATGCCGAGTTTATAATGCTTTCTTCTGATTCAATCTCTAGACTATTGAAAGGTAATTTTCATCTGTCGTCAACATTATCTTGACCGCCATCAGTGACTTCAGTAGGTTTCCATTTGTTACTATCAAGTCACAAGTGTACTCTTCTTGTTCAGACTGCACCATTACTCCATTCAGCAGTTGCTAGAGAAAAATACTTGAGAAAGGACTATAACAAGTTTGTACATTTAAAGTGAGTTTTCCATGGAAAAAAAACAAAGTGATGGAAATCTGGAAGCTAGAATAAGGTACAGTCATAAATAATTACAATGAGCACTCCCAGTAATTTGGAAAAGAGGTCGTAGTAATTAACAATCTAGTATTTCCTTCAAAATTCAGTCAAACACCTTTATGCTTTCCCTGATTGCTAAGTATTGACAAAACATTCTGTGGCCCCAAAAGAATCAAGAAGAAGGTACAAGCAATAAAAAGTAATTTTAAAAGAATAGCCTAATATAACCAGGAAAGTTTTCCTAAAGTACGTTTCATTTACCCCTACACTATAGTCAAGCCGGATCAACCTTTTACTGATAGAGTTACACAAAAGTATGTAGTTAACTGTTCTTACTCCTTCAAGAGGGGATGTCAGATAGCATGACACCCTTGTTTGGAAGCACATTTCTGAATGTGCATCTGCAAGTCATTACAATTTTAAGAAGCTTCACAAATAAGAGTCAATTGATGTTCTCTTCTGTGTTCATTGATCTTCTTCAGCGCCAGAAAGTGTGTGCTTTTATAGGAGACTCCTCTAACTTTCAAAGTAATATGGGAGGATTGCTAGACATAATATTTGCTAATGGCCTTTATATACACCCTGTCACATATAGCCACTAACTAAATAGTACAACACCTGATTGCTTCTGACTGATTGATACATACGTGTTTTCACACATGTGCTTGCTATCATATTATAGCAGCCTACACATATCAAAACATGAGAACATGAGCTGACCTGATCTTCCAAATTTGCTTCTGTACTTTTTCAAGCAATTTCTTTCTCTCAGCTTGATGGATTAGTGATGACGATCTTTTGTCATTTTCTTTTTCCAGCTGCTAGCTTACTCAAAGTTTTAGCTAGTAGTTTATGAGCTGGAACATATGATAATTATGGTTGATGTCAATCGTCACTCAAAACTGATTCTTTTATTAACCAAGTAGCTGCGTCAAGCCACAAATGTGGAAGATTACATCTCTCGTTTATTTTCACTGAGAAGCAATATGAAATTGTGATTTGTTTTCCTAAATACTGATAACAATCTTTTTGTTTTTCTTAGTTTTGATGTTTTATGATTTTATGTACAAAAGTCTAGTGAAGAAGCTCACTTAATGGTGTTAAATGAAACTCCTTTTTTTTTTGCAAACTTTCAGAATCAATTTTTTATCTCGGGTCTTGCTGGAGATGAAACTATAAGCAATCGTGTAGCTGATGCTTTATACAGACGTATACTGCGAGCACACAAAGAAAATAGATGTTTCAGAGTTATAATAGTCATCCCACTATTACCTGGTTTTCAGGTAGGCATCTTCCCTTCACATCGGGGACTGACTATAAGTTGGTTTTGATCTTTCACATTTCATATCTAGCTTCAAAATTACAGGGAGGTCTTGATGACATTGGGGCAGCAACTGTGAGAGCCTTAATGCACTGGCAATACCGGACAATTTCCAAGAGCAACAATTCAATATTGCACAATCTTAATGCTCTGTTGGGTCCAGAAACCCGTGATTACATATCTTTTTATGGTCTCAGGACGTATGGCCAGCTTTCTGATGTTGGCCCCATGTTCACCAGTCAGGTAATTCTTAAAGAGCTAACACTTACAAATCAATTAACTGCAATTCACTTATATAGTAAGATTGTCCATAGATTAGCAATTATTATCTTTGAATTGCTAAGATCCAGTCAATGCAATATTTGTAAGATCAACTTTAGCCTCCAAGAAAATTAGTGCAAATACTAAGCCGAAGTTTGAAAATGAAATTTTTTCCGAGTCTTGAATATCAGTTCCTTCTACTTATTCGTAGGAAATGTTCATCATCTTTTCTCAATGTTTTCTCTTAACTTTCTAACATGCATCATGTAGTATTGCAAGTTCTCTTGATCTTGATTGTTCGGACTTCGGAGATTTGGTGTTCCATTGCACCTAAAGTTCTCAAATTTCACCACAGGTCTATGTACATAGTAAAGTGATGATAGTGGATGACCGTATAGCCTTGATTGGATCATCTAATATAAATGACAGAAGTTTGCTTGGATCTCGCGACTCTGAGGTAAATCTTTTTCTGTAAGACAACTGTTCTAGGCTTTTAGGATTTGAAGAACATGAAATCTTAGTCTCTATAAGATAGTCTTTTTCCTCTTCGAAGAAGAAGAGAAACAAGCATTACTCCCTGGAATAGCTTGTCTAAGTCCAAAAAGGTGGTAAGACAAATAAATATGGGGATAATTGTTAGTCAAGCAGTTATAACCCTTGTGGACTTTTGTTTTGCTAGCAGTCTAATGTAGTGTACTAGAACTTGTCACTTGGAGTTTGTAGACTTTTTCCTTCTTTGAAGGAAACTTTTTAAATAGAACAATAGGAATGAATACAGCTTTTATGGCTAATCAATGCTTTTATCCTGTAAGTCGAAGTAAAACTCTAGAAACTGCACAAAAATAAGAAAGCACATATGGTGTTTACCTGCATAAATTCTGCTTTCATTTGTGAATTTGTTCATCTATCATTGGAAACTGTAAATTCATCCCATTTCCACCTTGAATTGCTAGCTGTCGATTTACATAGTTGGTTCATTCATTTATGCTGCTTATACCACACATGCTGCTTGTGAATGAAAGTTGTCCATAGTCAAAAGATAAGCATGACCTTTCCGTCTTTTCAATTTCATGAGACTACACATGTTAACTTCGACCTTGGATATCTGCACCTGAATTCTTTCCGCTACTTATCTGCAAAAGCAGTATCTTGTTCTTAGATACTTTTAAACATTTGATTTAAAAAAAGTATTTTTAGAAAAAAAGAAAATTCTGACAGAAAATCGGTTGTTCCAGATTTGTGTAGTCATTGAAGATAAAGACTACACAAATCTTCCAGATCTTGTTCTTAGATACTTTTAAACATGTGATTTAAAAAAAGTATTTTTAGAAAAAAAGAAAATTCTGACAGAAAATCGGTGGTTCCAGATTTGTGTAGTCATTGAAGATAAAGATTTCATTGATTCATCCATGGACGGAAAGCCTTGGAAGGCTGGAAAATTTGCTTTTAGCCTTAGGATTTCTTTGTGGGCAGAGCACCTTGGTTTACATGCTGCAGAGGTAAGTGATGTTGCAGAGTCGGACTTTGAATGCGGTTAAAACTTCCTCTCTTGGATGACACCATATCTTCCTTAAAAATTAGCAATGTCTGAGCTCCTTGGCACTTGCCATTGTTAGCCCTGACATGCAATACTTTTTCATTTCCATATGTTTCGAGATATAGCAGCTAAAGGCCATCCTTTCTTTTCCAGATTTGTCAAATCAAAGATCCCGTTGCTGACTCTTCTTACAAAGATATATGGATGGCAACTGCAGAGGTGAGACTGGTGTTTCTTATGTGTAGTATATTAGGTGCTTAAAGAAATACCAAAACAAGATTGTACTTGAAAAGAAGAAAAAAAAGAAAAAATTCTGCCCTATGCCTATTTTTTGGTAGAGATGCATGGACATACTAACATGGGAAGAAAGCTTTCTGGTATAACAGCAGTTTCATTATAACTCTTCTCTTCCGGTTTTAGTTACTTAGTTGGTCTTTCTATAACTGCCCATTAACGAATATCATTTCTATGTATGCCATGCGCGAAATCTTGTCCAGACTTGCACAATCTGGTCACCTATATTTTCATCTCAAAGCTTCAATAACTCCTTAATTTTGTATTTTTGACGTTACAGTCGAATGCCACAATTTACCAAGACGTGTTCTCTTGCATCCCAAATGATCTTGTTCACTCAAGGTACTTGACAACCACACTATGACTTTCCACCTATATCTTTTTCTCTTTTGTGGGGGTTGGGGGCGTGGGTGGGCGGTAGATATCATGCTCAATTGCTTATGTTATCTAACGTCATCCTGGAATGCAGATCTGAACTTCGACAATGTAGGAATCACTGGAAAGATAAGCTTGGGCACACTACTATTGATTTAGGTGTCGCTCCTGATAAACTTGAATTTCACGATAATGGGCTAGTAACTGTAGAGAATACGAAAGAGCGGTTAAAGTCAGTCAAAGGACATCTTGTTTCTTTTCCATCGGAGTTCATGCGTGAAGAAGATCTGAGACCGGGGTTTATCGAGACTGAGTTTTATACTTCTCCTCAAGTGTTCCACTAAGCTACAAACTTTAGAAATGAAGCACCTGTACAGCAACGAAATGTAGATGTAGGCTTTGTGTGTAGAAAAGTGTACAGATATTCCTATTTGTGTATATTAGCAGCCATTGTAGGACGGAAACTAGACTGAAAATTCTTTTGTATCAAGATATCAAGCTGTAAGTCTTCCCAGAGCCTCTCCTGGGTATTTTAGAAACCAACCATATTCTTTTAGAGTTAGTATCCGACTGGTTCCAATTAGTATTGTATATAACTTGTACTCTACATTATACTTATTGTGTTTTCTGAAAAGAATATATATGTGAATTGCTGTTCAGATTTATGGAAAAGTATACATTATGCTTTCTCATGTAAACATGACAATGTCCCTGGTAGCACAAAACCCCAAAATCTTCACTACGTTAACTTGCTTGTGTAACTTGAAGCTGCTATTGGTTCTAGTTCTATTTTTCTCTTGTTTTATTTTCCTTTTCATGGGAAAAAGGAAAGGAAATAAGTTGCTCGGTTAAAGCAACTTCAAATCATTGAGGCGTCATCTCATGAACAATACCAAAAAGATAACAGCTTGATTTGATATTCTCCAAGGTAAATTTTTTATTTATATTAGGAATTGATTAATTCGTAAAACCAATATGACGTCTCTTTGACCAAATAAGTTTATTAGACACTTCCACTTGAAGAAAAACATTTAATTTGTGCCATGTTATAAGTGACTTGAGCATTCTAGCATTTATAGATCGAGACTTTCTAAAAGAAAAAAGAAAAGGGAACAAATTAAGACCTTTGGTTGAGAATTTAATAGAGTTCGAAGCAGCCTCAAAATTTGATTGCAGTTTCATTCTGGTTTGTGAATTAAATACTAGGTTTAGCAAATGGGAATTCTGTATCCCTATTTCCCTATACAGAAAAAGGCGGGAATATTTGGCGCCATCCCATTTTTCTCGGCTGAAATTCCCCTACATAAACCTCCCACTCACTTTTCAAAACCCTTGCATTTTCTCCATTCTCAGAAACTCTTCTTCAACAAACCAAATTCCAAAAATGGCAGAAAATGATATAAACTCCCCTGAGATCAAAGAACCTTCTCCAAAAATCCAGAAATTGGACCAACCCCAGAACGGCGTTGTCCTTGAAATCCCCTTTTTCCGTGTCAAGAAACTCTCTGAAAACGCTGTTTTGCCCTCAAGAGCTTCCCCTCTCTCTGCTGGTTACGATCTTTCCAGGTTCGCTTTCAGATTTTCACCCATTAATTTTATTGAACCCATTTAGTAAGATCAAAAAAACTTCTCTAAACTGTTTGTTTTCTTGGTATACAGTGCTGCAGAGGCTAAAGTACCCGCCAGAGGCAAGGCTCTTATACCCACAGATCTCAGCATCGCTGTTCCTCAAGGAGCCTATGCTCGTATTGGTAATTCCCTCGACATTTTTCCCGCCCTTTGAGGAATATTTATCAGGAAAACATTTTTTTTATGAAATTAATTTCCAGTGTTTGGTTACTTTTAGTCCTTTACTAACTTGAACACATTTTTTATAAAACATGCCACCCTCAAAGTGCCGATTTACTAGGACTGATACTTGTGTTTTCTGTTACTTTTTATTCATTGTTTGGTAATAGCGCCTCGATCTGGTTTGGCATGGAAGCATTCGATAGATGTTGGAGCTGGAGTTATAGATGCAGACTACAGAGGGCCAGTTGGGGTTGTTTTGTTCAACCATTCTGATGTTGATTTTGAAGTCAAGGCTGGTGACAGGATTGCACAGCTTGTTATTCAGAAAATTGTGACACCAGATGTTGAGGAGGTTGATGATCTTGATTCAACTGTGAGAGGATCTGGTGGATTTGGATCCACTGGAGTATAAACAAGTTAGGCCTGGCCTTATAAAATGGTGGTATTATAGTATTGTCCAGTTTTAGATTTAGTAGGTTTTGGCTGTTATTTGGGTTTTACTTAGTACTAAAACCAATAGTTTGGTTAGTGATGAAGCAGTGGGAGATTTTGGAAGGTATATTTGGATCAAATGTATATCTCACTCATCTTAAATGGTATCAATTAGTAATCTACTCTTTTGTTCTATGATTAGTCACGTTCAACTTGAGTATATTTGTTTTAATGAAAAGTTCTACAAGTGTTACACACAGTTTGGTTAATTTCATTTTCCTACTTGAGCATGAGTGAGAAGTGACCTTTGCTCTGATTCCTGGCTCCAACTTTTGCCAGCCTGCTAAATGCTGCAATTCAGAGCCATATTTGTAATTTCAATTCTTTGAGATAAGAACATCAAAGTGAAAATATGCTTAAAGAAAGTGACTTAAAATTGCACATCGAATTAGCAACTTGATAAGCAATTGCGTTCAGCATTAAACTCTCCCATAGGCCATAGCTAATGTGATAGAATCAGAAGGGTTGCTTGTAGAAGTTAGTGGCCAGAATAAGACTTTTCGACTTCTGATTTTTCTAAGATACCGAGTTGAATGTAGGTATCGATATTATAGGATGTGCTAATGGTGTAAGACAAATACTAAATCACTGTCATAGCCGTTTGAATTGGATGAATGAATTATACAATTAATATCCTTGTTTACAAAAGGTTGCAGCAAAATTGCATTTGTTTTCTTACTTTATTGGGCAATGACTTTTCAGCCAGACGTGCATTTAACTCTTTATTTAGTCCGGTCCTATGTTAGGCTTGTTTGGAAGTCTTCCTTGAACTTGTGGAGCTGGAAATTTTGGCACTTCTCCAATTGCAGTTAGTATTCATTGAAAGTCTGCTCTTTAAACTTTAGCTTTGATCATCCAAGTTGCCTAGTTCTATCATTTCTGCACCACTTGGAAGTATTCTTCAACTGAAAAGAGAGTATGTAGGTATAACCAGGGGTCAAAATATAAAGGAATAAACTCACAAAGAAGTCAAGGGGTATCAATACATAATATATATACATATATTTTTTAAAATTACCTAGCTACACAATTTAAATTTTCCGACGAACATGTGTCAGGACCCTTGAGTGCATGTAGCTCCGCCACATGGGACTGTGTAGAACTTGGCAGGACCAATTAGGGAAGCGTAGCAATGTAAAGACGATACAAGCAAGAGAAATGATAGGGAAAAAGTCGAAGAACATAATCAAGGAGGTTGAAGCCTCTCTCAAACCTGCCTTAATCAGTGCATGATGGTTGTTTTTATTAAATGGAGAACAATGGATCTGATCCATAGTAACATGGCCATTTAGAATAATATACATACAATCTTAATAAATACTGCTCGGGGACTATGTCTAGTGACGGATTCAGAATTCAAATGTTATGGATTCTGAGTTAGGAGAATGACTTTTGAATTTTGTAACAAAATATATAAATATTTGGTTTCGCACACTCATAGGGTACAACAAGCCCAAAACCTTGGTTTTTGCCGAACAACGACCCTACATTTGGATCTGCCGCTAATGGTGTTTATGCAATTTATCTTTCTGTCACAAACCATGTGGACAAAGGAGTGGAGTGCGTCCTCTACAACAATATCTGAGTTAATGAAGTTACATCTGATCGGTTAAAGATTGAATTAATTTTTACTCCATTTAGAAACAATAACTGATTCATTTTTTTCATACTAAATCTAAGGTTTTCCAACATGTGAGCATGTGGATGAGTTCTTTGAGGCAGAACATCAGCGAGAGAGAGAAAATAGCTTTTGCCATTAAGTTATTTGGGTGTAGTTACAGGGTAAATATGATGACAGAAATGATTAGAATGAAAGAAGAGTACAACAGCAGAAATATCATCCACAGCTATCCCTCTCCTCTTGCGTTTCCAAGCGCGGACAGCGCATTGAACCAGACATTTGGCCGCTTTTGCTCTATCTGGAGTTGTGGATACAATTTCTACAGCCTCTTGGTTGGAGACAACATCCCATACCTGCTAAAATGAAGTCCTCTCGTTAGTTGTCAACAAAGAATATACAGTTAAAACAAGATAACTCGAGCCTACGTATTACAATGTTCGTTTACTGTGACCAAGCCCTTATGTCGGAGAAATCTCCTGTGGGCTTCTTGTGCGACTTCACTTGGCACACACGATCCAAACTCAGGCAACTATGAGCACATCCCTCTTATCATTTTCCCGACTTAATACTTGGTTTTATCCGCAGCACAATTCAACTCGTGACGGGCACCTAACCAACACAAATCATGTGTTTCTTTTTTCTTTGAGATAACCAAAGCCCTAGGAGCAAAAGCTGATGAGCTTTTGACTATATGCTTACAATTGTTGACCTGCCTACTTTTTGTTCTATGTGCTTAATTAAGAAATATGGTACTACTATTAGTGATGAAGACATGATTGTCCTTGTTAGACTAATTCTAAAATTAGGAACAACCCAGAAGGCACAAAACATACCCCATCAGTTGCCAGCACAACAAATTGATCTTTGCTTGTAATATGCCTTTGAGTTACATCAGGCACTGAAATTAGACCAAAATCTTTCACACAATAGTCCCCGAAGGCTCTAGACATCGCCAATCCAGGTGATTCTTCATCGGGCAGCCATAATCGGTGCACCCCGGATTCATCATCTAGGCAAAACACTCGACCATTACACTGTATTATCCTCTCGGTTTCCTCTGCAAAACATACATTAAAATAGCTTATATATGGCTGTTTTGTCGTGTCTAGTAGAGCAGAGATGTATATCGAGGACTCACGAGGTAAATTAGGCTTGAAATCAATTGTGAGCTGAACTGGTACCAAGTTTCCGTCATCACAAGTGGTACCCAATACAGCACGCGAGTCACCTACATTTGCTATAAAAATTACCTCACCCTGCAACACAATGAACGCTAATCTAATCAGAATTTAGCTTATATATATTGGCAATACAAATAATTAAGCAGATCTTCTTGATCACAGAACTACGGACTATGGAGTATATTTTGCTATATAGACATAAAAAGTTATGAACTTTATCTTCATGCCCATCATTCAAAAGCTAAAAAAAGATAAAAGTAAAAACAAAAAAGGATGCTGGCTTTGCTATTTTGAGGATGAACATGCCAAACAGTTCTAGAGAAAACATCATTTCCGAACTCAAAAACAGAAAGGGGAAAAAAAGAGAACTGTCACACACTAGTCTTTATTGGCATTGCAAAAGAGCTCCTTTTACACATTGAGAATACAATAATTCAGTATATTTCTTACGTTGAGTCTCAGTTCTAACTAATTTAGCAAGAGGAACACCCAAAAAACACAGTATGAATTTACAAAACAAGGTTAAAACTTACATTTTACAAGGCCAAGTTGGTAAAAAAAAAAAGGATAACCACACAAGAATTACCAAAAAGGAAGAGGAAAAAGAAAAACACGGGAGCTAATGCAATTACCTGTCTGACTATTGTCAAAGCAGTGGTTCCGCTGTAAAATGTATCGATCTTAGGATGGTGTTCCAGCTCTTGATCTACAGCTGCACATGCCTTTAGGTATGAGTCCTTCCATATATTAAACCTTTGAAGTTTCTTATCAGAATCTAAATCTAAATCTGGATCAACTGAAGCCTCCGCTAGACTCTCCTGCCAATTGCAAAGCAACGATGATACAATCGATTCTCGAACCTTCTTTGCCACAAAATGACCCCATGGACCATGCCCATCAAATATACCACAGAATATCATATCTTCTTGGCATCCAAATTCCTGCCATTCCCACAATGACAAAAGCAATCAGTTAGGATATAGTGTTGAGACATAATTAAGTAAATAAAGGTATACTCGCTATAACAAATTACGCTTTTAGATGAACTGGTCGCACACTTCAATATAGTTTCAAGACATAGGTCCTGAGTTTGATTCTTTACTGTGATCCATTATCAAAAAGAATTTACCAAAAGCTACTGCTACAATCATAGATATCACAATTAAAGAGATCCACAGACTAGTATAGAACAAAGAGGAGATTTAGTAATCATAAATAGGCTAAAAGTGAAAGCATACCTCCCAAACAATGAAGCAATCTTGATTCACTCCTTTTTCACCTCTCCTAGAGAATAATGAAGCAAAATTCTTAGAGCCAACAACATTTACAGTCCCTGAAGACCTTAATATCAAGTCATTTTTCTTGGCTTCTTTAGCCATAGCTTCAACAGCTTCTCTACCATCATATTTCCCATTCCCAGTACAATTCTTTCTTTTCTTCAAGGAAAAAGATCTTGCCAATCCATTGAACATTGAAGAAAAATGCCCCATTTAGAGCTTAATCCTTAGCTACTCAAATATGAAGTACTCCTGCAGCAGAAAGGCAAAAAATTCTTGAGTTTTATAGGTACAATAACCCTCAAAATAGGCATATCATATTTAGTAAAAAAGTGAGTAATATACACATACACCATCACATGAAGCCAAGTAATTGGATATACTTAGCTGAGGTAAAAAGAGATGTGATCTGACTCAGAAAGTTAAGCATCTAAAGGTTTTAAATACAGAAATATCCAAAAAAATGATGAATCTGAAGAGGGATTAAAGAACCTTTTAACAGTGCAATAGAAGCAGAGAATATTCAAAGTCCAACTTGGAATTCCATCAGAAGAAAAATGTCAGAAGAATGAACAGACACCCATCATTCCACTAAAGCTATAGAATTCCATACATGGAAATTTTTGCATAAAAAAGGACAAAGACAAATGCGTAACACTTTAAAAAGTTTGTCCTTTTTTTACCGTTTTCTCAATTACCAAACAGAATTAGATAAGCAGAGGACTTAAATAACTCCTATAACAACCAAAACCCAAAAAGCTATGGAACAGACTATTGGAAATTTCAAAAAGTTATCTTTTTTCTTCATTTTAATGGTAAACAAAGAAAAAGAAATTTTCCCAGAAATAAATAGAACTTGATTAACCTAACAGCCGTATGTTATTTGAACTGATAAAAAGGAAAGACCATGTGAACCACCTTGGTTAAAGTTATACTTCCGGTGGAATATGGTCGGAGAAATGAGTGTTCAACTAGAACCAGAGACTTATGATTGAAAAGCTGAAAAAGAGTGCCGGAAAATGACTAAATTCCGACGAGGTGAGCTGAGATTTCGAGAGAAAGGAAGAGAATCCATTAGAAGATTACGTTGGTAGATCCTTTTAAGGGAAAGAGAAGACAAGTTAAGAGGAGTTTGGTTATTGTGTACAGTGACATACACGGAGTGTACGTTAAACATGTGGTGTCCATCTTCCTTCGTTCCTGTACTTCTTTCTTAAATTATGCACATTTACTCAAATGTCTATATTGCCCTGGATTTCGTCAAGATATTTTTTTTTCTCTAATTATTTGGCTATGACTCACTTGCAAATTGTATTTTTTTGAACTCATAAGTTCTAAACTCGAATATTTAGGTGATCATTTTATTTATTGATTCTCAAAAAAGAAATGATACAAGTAATGATGTTCAAATCTTATTTTACTTGTCCTAGTGCGAGGAAGATAATTAAGCACTGTAATTTTTATATATGTTAACATTGGCGGAGCCACATTGAACCAAAGATACCCTTTCGCCGGAAAATTATACTATATTGTTAGATAATTTTTATTTTATTATATATACACTATACGTTGACTCTCCTTAACTTTTTTATGTAGCTAATTATTTATATTTTGACATTCCTTGATGAAAATTTACCGCCACAATATGTTGAGGATATCAAACAATCCTATTCGCTTGCAATATTGAAGTCATTATTTGTAAGCTGAAGCTTAACTATCTTTATTTTAGTATTTGGAATAATGGTAAAAGCTTATTTAAGAAGTATTTTAAGTGAAAATAATGTTTTTACTCATAAAACTTTAAAACCTTTTTAAATAGAAGTCATGTTCAAATACATTAAGATCAAATGTTATGCAAACTCATACAAGTAAATCCCTCCCCCCCCCCCCCCCCCCCCCCCCCCCCCCCCCCCCCCCCC
>MDKF010562830.1:0-12150 GCA_026770625.1 Nicotiana glauca
ATATGTCCTTAAACGACGTTCACTTTCTTAAAAATAAAAATAATTTAACAAAAAGCGGTAATTAATTTTAAAATTGCACAAATAGGATAACATGTATTAAAATCTGATATTTTAGCCAAATATGACAGTTGAGCGACCGTGCTAGAACCACGGAACTCGGGAATGCCTAACACCTTCTCCCGGGTTAACAGAATTCCTTATCCGGATTTCTGGTTCGCGACTGCTAAACAGAGTCAACCCTTCCTCGATTCGGGATTCAAAAACGGTGACTTGGGACACCATAAATCTCCCAAGTGGCGACTCTGATTTCTTAAACAAAAACGAATCCTGTTTCGATTGTCCTTAAAATGGAAAAACTCCTTTATTACTATATCTCTTCCCGGAGTATAGTAAAGGCCGATAAAGCTTCGGAAAAAGGAGGTGTGACAACATGTCAACATGTTTCATTCTTGTAAAATTCATCATCAACATCATATTCCACTCGTGCGAAACAAATATTATAGCAACGCTTATAATGAGTAGTTGCGCGCTTCCAATACTATCACCCCCTAAATTTGGCAAAGGCGTATTTGTGGTAAAACCAGTCGATCAGCGGTGCAGTCAACGGTTTCGTGCCTTTCCCTCTTGAGTTGTCCGCTCAAGTGTACCTGTCTAATACCCCAATAGAAACCTTATTCCATTTAAATTGTACATGCATCATGGTCAAACCTAGCCGAGTCAGTTATGTTGTCCACATAATGACTCATTAAGATAGCCTTGTCCAAGGTCCACCGGGTTTCCTTGAAACCCAAACTGATGCCTCCATGTTCTGTGCATTTATTTGGAGAACTTAAGTGCTTGCTATGCTAATTGTTGATTTAAATAGTCGAGCCTGGTGGGGGTAATGGCCTAACACTCTATTTTATAGAAAATGAGGCACGAGATCCCCAGATTTGGCATGGTAACCAATATTCATCCAAGGCTGTTGAACTGGTGGAACGACCTCCATTCTAGTGATCAAACACTCGTCCACAAGTACTTAGGGAATCTACCTTTTCTTCTAGACATTCAGCCTAACAACAGAATCATAGAGGCTGCAACATTGTTATGGGATAGTGACAAGTTTGTATTCCTCTTTGGTGATCTTGAAACAACTCCTTTACTTGAAGAGATAAGGGGTTTAGCTGGAATTCCTTCGGAGACTTCGGGTTTGCTTATGCCAGAAAATCGCAAAGGAAGGGGTTTCCTTAAGATGATGGGACTGAAGAAAAACCCAAACTTAACATGGTTGAAAGACTCCTACATCCCATTTGACTATCTATACGAGAGGTTTGGCCATAGCAAGTCATACCGCACCTATTTAGATGAATTTGCTATCACCTCATTGGGGCACGTCCATAGAAGGGTCTTTTTCTTCATGTTTTACTTTTTGGGGATGATCGTGTTCCCTATGAAGAAGGCTAGGATCCACACCAGACTAGACATGGTAACCAAAACTTTGATGGAAGGGATTGGTGGGCAAACTTTTAGCATAGTGCACATGATCGTTTCCGAGATATACCGCGCCCTGAACAAATGTCAACAACAAGGCAGTCATTTTGAGGGTTGTAACTTATTACTTCAGCTTTGGCTCATGGAACACCTCTAGAAAGGGGAATACCGACAAGAGATCCTATGTAGAGATTGGGATGATCATATCGCCTTCCATCAGCCAAGGCGTATGAATTATATGCCTAAAATGTTTGCTCAGCTGGAGGACGCCAGAGGATGGGTATAATTTTTCAAAAATCTGAAAGAAGACCAGGTGCAATGGATGTTTGAGTGGTTCCCTATGAATGAATTCATTGTTCGATCCCGAGATGCGCCATTTCTCATAGTGATTGGTTTGAAAGGGACTTATCCTTACGTTCCTCTCAGAGCCATGAGGCAAGCTGGAAGAAAACAAATCATTCCAAGGGTCGATAAAACGAGTCACCTCAGGGTCAATTTCTAGGATGACGATAGCCCTCACAAGTGCCAAGCTCAGCAAAATCGTTTTGGGGGAAAGAATCCATTGAGCCAGACAAGTACCACGCCGGTTGTGTGCCGCATTATTCGGTTTGGTTAGAAGACAATGGCATCGGTCAGCCAGGATTCATTCGAGGTCACAGAATTATTGACGAGCACGCTGAAGCACGGGTTAAGTATAATCAACTCCGCAAGAGAATTCGAGAGTGTGAAAGTAAGCATCGGTAAATACAAGAAGCCCATCAGAAATTGATCGAGTAGTGGAAAGAAATGGTAGAGCTGGAACGAAAGTTCATCAAAAGGATTGAACGCTGAATGAAATACAGGCGGACATCTGGCCCGAGCCTATTTATTGCTAGGACTACACGAGTTGGTGGAGCTGTTCGAGAGAGACAAGGATGCCAAATCTGGGGCAGGTTCTTCTGGGACCAAGTAGTTAGGAGTCCTTTATTTTCCTTATTGATGTAATAAGGCCAATGGTCACTAGTGACATTTACTTTCTGTTATTTAGAGTCATTTTGGATTCGTCTTATTTTTATCAATAAAATGAGGCATTTAGCATTATAAGTTCTCCAAAACTATTTGTCGCTATGCCTATATCGGGCACAACGAGGCCCTAAAATTAGGACGCGATTTATATTCCCGCACAAAGTGTTTAAATACTGCAATATTTTCCTCATGACCCGCACTAACTTATTACCTTTTTTGTTTTTCTTTTATTTTTTTATTCCCCTCCCAAAGGTTAGTTCGTGCATTCTGGCACCATCGGCATACTCCACAAGATCCAATGGGTCAGCTTAAATAAGGCAAGAACACGGTAAATCAATTAACATATAGTAAATTAGGGAATCAAGGATTCAAAAATCAACAATGAACCCAGCCAGAAATAGGGGAGTCGAAAGGCTAAAGAAAGTTCTCAAATCAGCCAAGGAAAGAATCAATCAACCTTACATAAGGAAGCCTGAAATTAGTCTAAGATTGAAAGTTATTTTGGAGGGACAACCAGCGTATATAAAGAGTGTACAACATCAGGCATGTGAGGTTAAATCATGGCAAAGGGAAATAGTAGTGTTAGTGAAACATGATAATAAAAAAAAAAGAGAATCAAAACCATGCTAATGAGTGAAGCAAACGACCCTTCTGGGGAGTATAGTTTATTCCAAAGATTTCAAGAAAACCAAAATCTCATAATGAACAACAGTTAAACAACAAAGACTTTGAATCTAGTCGAGCAACTTCAAATAGATGAAGCAGTTTTCAGAAGCTCGAACAGGTCCAAAGAATTAGGGTTTTGAAGTCAAATACATTTAGAGATGATAAACAAACAGATCACGTAGCAAATAACCACAGGACTCGACCGAACCCCAAATTTAGGGCTTTTGCCATCAATCGAGTGTAGAGGCGCAAGACAAGTAATCAAGAAAACATTATCATGAAAGCATTAAGAAACCTCAAAAGAAACTAAGATTCTTGACATACTAATTCCAAAAGACATAGAGACACAGTAAAAGGGGAAACACACAAAACACAGTAAATGCACAACATAATAAACACGGTAGGTGAACCACATGATAGAACACGTTAAGAAATCAGGAAAGGCTTTAAAATAATTTAACGAAACCCTAAATCGAAAATGATTAAGGTTTTGAAAATAGGGTTTTTGAAGAAAATCTCAGAAAAATGCTCGGAAGCTCAAAGAAAACATAGATCTACAATGGATCTAAAAGAATCAGAAGAACCTTGAAGGTTTAGTGTTTCAGAAGAAACCCAAAATAGCAAGAAAGGCTTGGAAAATAGCGATCTAAGCAGGAGATGTCAAGTCAAAGCTTGAATAGCCATGGCTGGCCGGAGAAAGGTCGGAGACAGGCCAAAGAACTCGAATCGAACAGGGTTTGGGCCAAGCCTCTTCAAGGTCTGTTCCGGGAACCAAGATAGTTGAGCACTTGAAAGCCTTAGGAGGTTGGTACAGGCCGTTAGTGGCTTTGGAGGCCATAGATTCAGGTGACTTTAGGTAGTAATTAGAGGGAGGCGGCTAGGATTTGTTGAGAGAGCTCGAGAGACGAGAGTGTTTGAAGGCGGCAGATTGGGGAAATGGGATAGGGTTAGGGGGTTGTTGGGAATTAATTAAGGAAAGGGGGAATCTGGGCCGTTGATCAAAATTATCAACGAATCAGATTAAAAGGGGCACGGGCCGGTTTGGTTAATTGGGTGTTGGACTAGGTGGATTAGGAAATTGGGTTAGGGAATTGGCTTCAATTTGGGGCTGAGATTGGGGCCCAATTCCGGTAAAAAATTGAAATGCAAAAAAGGGCTAACTTTTTAAATAGCCACTTTTCCCTTGTTTAATTTATAAAAAATAGCAAAATAATTTCTGGAAGTTAATAAAATGTGCTAAAATGGTTAATAATATATAATTATCAAATTAAAAATACTGGAGTGAATTCTATAAATATAATTACAATTAAATCTTAAAAGGGTCTAATATTGCAATTATGTGTAATTTAATTTTAAAAAATACTAAATAAATTTGTAAAAAATATGAAAAAATCATGCTAGCCATATTTTGGGAATTAATTAAGGAAAGGGGGAATCTGGGCCGTTGATCAAAATTATCAACGACTCAGATTAAAAGGGACACGGGCCGGTTTGGTTAATTGGGTGTTGGACTAGGTGGATTAGGAAATTGGGTTAGGGAATTGGCTTTAATTTGGGGCTGAGATTGGGGCCCAATTCCGGTAAAAAATTGAAATGCAAAAAAGGGCTAACTTTTTAAATAGCCACTTTTCCCTTGTTTAATTTATAAAAAATAGCAAAATAATTTCTGGAAGTTAATAAAATGTGCTAAAATGGTTAATAATATATAATTATTAAATTAAAAATACTGGAGTCAATTCTATAAATATAATTATAATTAAATCTTAAAAGGGTCTAATATTGCAATTATGTGCAATTTAGTTTTAAAAAATACTAAATAAATTTGTAAAAAATATGAAAAAAATCATGCTAGCCATATTTTGGCATAAATATGAGAATAAAAATAGGTTGTCCACTAAAATGATAACTTTGGGAATAATTATTGGATTTTATGGTATAAAAATAGGCAATAAATTAGTTTAAAAATCATTAAAATTTTGGTAAAGTACCAAAACTCTTGGTTGTGCTCATATATGCACACATATGTTATTTTGAAAGTATTTTGGGTATAAAAAATACTTAGGAAAAAATTGAGTATCAACACTTCTTTTGCTTCAACACATCTCAGTAATCCCAAGTCGGAAGTCCTCCTATATAGGATTCCTTCGTTGTGAAAGAAGTGATTGGATAACCTTTGCAGCGTGTGCTTTTGAGTAGTGTTTGCAAGTTCTGGATATTCTCCTATCACCAAATATTCCTTGATATCATGAAACCAGAGCTTTCCATATGCTTCCTCCTCAACATGAGCACAGTAAGCTGGCTGATCATGGATTTTTACCGGGATAGGATCAATGAAGTTCTTATATGGGTGCTAAATCATAGATGATAAGGTAGCCAATGCGTCGGCAAACTCATTCTGGGCTCTTGGAACATGCTGTAATTTTGTCTTTGTGAACCTCATTCTTAATTCCTGTACATGATGCAGATAAGGGAGTATCTTGGAGTTCTTGGTTGCCCATTCTTCTCAGACTTGATGTATGAGCAAGTCTGAATCCCCGATCACTAGTAACTACTGAATGTTCATATCAATGGCCAGCTTGTGCCCTAAGAAGCAGGCTTTGTACTCGGCCATGTTGTTGGTACACTAGAACTTGAGCTTGGCAGACACCGGATAATGCTGATCTGTTTCTGATACTAGAACTGCTCCTATGCCAACTCATTTGAAGTTTGTTGCTCCGTCGAAGAACATTCTCCAGCCATCGTAGGATTCTGCAATATCTGCTCCTATGAAATAAACCTATTCGTCAGGAAAATACGTCTTTAGAGGCTCGTATTCTCCGTCCACGTGATTTTGGGCAAGATGATATGCCAGTGCTTATCCTCTAATTTCCTTCTGGGTCACGTAAACAATGTCGAATTTACTCAGCAGGATTTTCCACTTGGCTAGCTTGCCCATGGGTATGGGCTTTTGGAAGATATACTTCAGCAGATCCATTCTCGATATGAGATAAGTGGTATAGGCAAAGAAATAATGCCTCAACTTTTGAGCTACCCAAGTCAGAGCATAACAGGTGCGCTCTAATAGAGAATACCGGGCCTTGTATGGGGTGAAATTCTTGCTGAGATAGCAGATGGCTTGCTCTTTTCTCCCTGTTTCATCATGTTGTCCCAAAACACAACCGAATTTCCCATCCAATACTGCAAGGTAGAGCAATAGCGGTCTACCCGGTTTGGGCTGAACCAGAACTGGCGGCGTTGATAGGTATTCCTTGATTCGGCAAGGAGAAGCCGTCTTTCGGACGGGCCCAATTGATGTCCCGGTAGTCGACATAGAATCTGACCTTCCCGTCCTTCTTCGGTACTGGCACAATATTGGCTAACCATGTTGGATACTCCACTAACATGAGGACCTTGGTTTTGACTTCTTTGGTAACTTCCTCCTTGATTTTCAAACTCATGTCTGGCTTGAGCTTCCTGAGCTTCTGCTTTACCGGTGGACATGTCGGATCGGTAGGCAGCTTATGAGCTATAATAGATGTACTGAGACTAGTCATATCATCATACGACCAGGCGAATATGTCCTCATACTCCCTTAGGAATTCCGTGTACTCTTCCTTTTCTGACGGTGACAGTTGAACACTGATGCGCGTTTCCTTGACATTCTCTGTATCCCCCAAGTTGATAACCTAAGTTTCGTCCAAGTTAGACTTAGGCCTATTATCAAAGTCCTCAACCTCTTTAATGACCTCTTCATGTATATCATCCTCTTCTGAGTCTATATACGTTTGTTGCATTGTCTCGTCGCAAGTCACAATCGTCGGTTCATCAAGATAAGTAATAGTAATGCTGTGTAAATAAAGTAAATGATAGAGAAAATAATAAGAGCGAGATTTAGAAGAAACTGAAATGCTCTGATAAATTCCATAATTATTTTGAACATTGGAGCTCTTTTCGAAATTTAAAGAAAATACAAAAAGAAAATCTACTAGCAAAAAAGTAAAAGATAATATATGGTGCTTTGTTCAGCCTTGCTACCCCGAAGCTTTCCAGTCCTTGGTGGTTCTGATGGACCAATTATTGAGGCGGGCTCCTCGGCTCACAGCTTGTATTGAAGGGCCTTCCTCCTAAAAAATTACATGACAGTCCATATTGTCGTCTTCTAAGAACAGATTTTTCATTACCGCCAACGCTTCTTCTTCTTCCGACCCATATATGACATCGGATGGCTGGAAATTCTGTCCAGGTGAGGTATCAGGTGTTCTAGTGGATAGTAGGGACTGCGCCATAGTGGCGACCAGTGGTTGGATTCCTCCCAAGTGTATTCATATCCCAAACCAAAAGTGGTACCATGTTTCATCAGCTTGATAGGTTTGGTGATTCTTTGGAGGTTCTTGCCGAGTCCCTTGCAAGGTTCATATCCGCTCCAATTTAGTATACTTTCAATCTTGTTATCCCACCATTTATCCTTGTCCACGGCGTTGACTCGCTCAATGTGATGGTAGGTTTCCCCACCTATATTCCTTCTTCCTCCGATTGCTTGGATAGTCTGGCGACTGTATATGGGATTACTACCGTCGCCATGAATAATCACCTCTTGGTGATTCCACTCGAACTTCATTGCCTGGTGCAGAGTTGATGCTATAACTCTAGCGGCATGAATCCAAGGTTGCCCCAATAGCAAGTTGTAAGATGTTGGGATGTCTATCACCTAAAAATCCACGTCGAACCAAGTCGGTCCCATTTGCAGACACAAACTAGTTTCCCCAATAGTGGACCTTTGGGAACCATCAAAAGCTTTAACATTGATGGTCCCATCCTTGATCTCATGCAGGCTCTATCCCAATGTTCCGAGAGTCACCAATGGACAAATATTGAGGCTGGACCCTCCGTCAATCAGAATCCTGGTGATGAAATAATCTTCATATTGCACAATGATGTGCAATGCTTTGTTGTGGCTTAGCCCTTCCGGTGGCAGCTCATATTTGTGGAAAGTGATTCTGTGACTCTCCAATACCTGCCCTACCATGTTCGCCATTTCTCCTCCAGTTATATTGCTGGGCACATATGCCTCGCTCATCACTTTCAATAAGGCATTTTTATGTGCATTAGAGCTTTGTAGTAGGGCCAAGATGGAGATCTGGGCTGGCATCTTGTTCAACTGATTGATGACCGAGTACTCATTTGCTTGTATCTTTCTCCAAAGGTCATCAGGCCCGGTCGTCTAAAGGCTTGTTTACTGGACTCAGCTATATGTTTTGGAGTATAAATCCTGCCGATTCTGGTCATACCCGGCGCCACAACAGCTTCTCCAATTTTGGCTTTTCCTTTTCTCCTTGCCTCAGCTGTGTAATCCCAAGGGATGGCCTTCGTATGGAATGGTGCTATGGCTGACATTGCCACTGGGATGGGTACCATTGTTTTGGGAGGTAACATAACAACTTCAAATGGAACATGTGCTTTTGGGGATCCAAACTCGACCTCAATTCATCCGGGCACCTTTGCAGAAGGAGGTGCTTCGAACTCAAGCGGTATAGACATGTTTAATTCAGCATCCCCAGAAGGCTAGATATGGACAGCAATCGGATTAAGTGTGACTGTTGGTTTCTTTGGCTCGTCACCTTCGGCAATCAATCTAATCGGCCCTTTGGGGTCCCAATCATCTTCTATCTCGATCATGTGAATGCCTCCACCCTTGTGTTCAGGCAGAGGGTTGGTGTGAGCATTAGGAGCAGGCTCCTTTGCTACGATGATCTTATTGTCAATCAAAGTCTGGATCTTATCCTTCAGAGAGTGGAACTCACCAATAGTATGCCCCTTTATGCCGGAATGGTATGCACAGGTTTTGTTCAGGTTAATCCATTGGGAAGGATTTTCTGGAGTTATGGCAGGGATAGGGGTGACGTAACCAGTAGCTTTGAGCCTTTCATACAACTGGTCGATTGGTTCGGCGATGGCGGTGTATTTTTTGGGAGGTCTACGGTCGAAGTTAGGGCGAGGTATAGGAAAGTTTTAGCGAGTGGGATGTAACTGATGGTAAGAGGGTTGAGTGTTTTAGGCTTGGTAGACAGGTACGGGTTGAGAGTGTCTTGGTGAGGTAGGTTGATATGTGGGGGTGGAGATGATTTGTAAGTAGGTGGTGGAATTTGGTAAGAGGGAGGGGCGCTTGGAAGTTTGGAGTAGGTTGATATGTGAGTGGGGGTAATGGATAGGTTTGGTATTTTATTGGGGATTTTGTTCTCTGTGCAACCATCACGGCACTCACATCCCTTTTCTGGACGTACCACCAGACTGTAGAGCCTTATTGGTAACCTGTAATGCTTCAAGGTTAGTGACCATACCAGTTTTAATACCTTCCTCAATTCTCTCCACTAGCTTGATGATGTCGGAAAATTTCTGACCCTCAATCAGCATCACCTCTCATAATATTGTGGGTCCTGAGCTTGGACGAAAAACCTATTCATTTGTTCTTCTTCTAAGGCCGGCCTGACCTTAGCAGTCTCTGATCTCCAATGAGTAGCATACTCCCGGAACATCTCCGTAGGTTTCTTCTTCAAATTCTGGATGTAGAATACATCTGGCGCATTCTCCGTATTGAATCTGAACCAGCCCATGAATTCGGACGCCATACCTACCCTGTTTGTCCACTTCTGGGGGTCTTGGTTAATGTACCAAGATAGAGCATCTCCTTTCAGACTTCTCCTAAAGAGCTTCATGCAGATCTTTTCATCCCTTCCGACTCAAACCAACTTGTCTTAGTATGTCCTCAAATGGACTCTGGGATCTCCTGTGCCATAAAAAATCTTGAACTTGGGAGGTTTGTACCCCTCGGGTAGTTCGACATCTGGCTGAATACAAAGGTCCTCATAATTGAGTCTCTCGATACCTTTGTTCCTTTGAACACCCTAGACTCGGCTAGTCAGCTTCTTGAGTTCTATGGCCAGGTTCTTCATCTGAGAGACTTTGTCATCGGACTCTTGTGTGCTTGAAATAGGTTGAGTATAGTGTGGTATGGTTTCCACATAGATAGGGGTGTTGTGAGGATGATCATTTGTGGAGTTTAGTGGTTCAGGAATGAGTAGTGGGGTTTTTTTCGCAGTGTGGCATGTGTTGCAGTGGTGATGGGGAGCGAGTTGGTTTTGTGATTTCAGGATGTTTTGTGGAGGTGTAGGATTTTGAGCATTGGGAAAGTTGAATTCCGGGGTAGTGAGGGAAAATGATAAGTTTGCCAAGTTCCGAACTTGGTCCAGTTCTTCCTAAAATTTCAACAACTTCTGCTCAAGTTGGGCGGCATTTTCCTTGGAAACCTGAATACCATGAGTAACCTCTACCCCGTTTACCCGAGTTCTCCTTTCTGATGTTGCTCAAGTCTTCCATTTTTGCCTTGTTCTTATTTCTGATAGGACTCGGAGGAGGAGGAGGTGGAGGGCCCTTGGATCTTGTAGAGTAGGACGATGATGCCAGAGTGCACGAACTAACCTTTGGGGAAGGGGAATAAAAAATTAAAAACAAAAAGTTAACAAGTTAGTGTGGGTTATGAAAAAATGTTGCAATATTTAAACACAGAGTGAAAGAATATAAATCGTGTCCTAATTTGGGTGCCTCGTTGTGCCCGAGGTAGGCCTAGCTACAAGTTGATTTGGAGAACTTGCAATGCTAAATGCCTCATTTTATTGATAAAAATAAGACGAATCCCAAAATGACACTAAAATTGCAGAAAGTAAAAATGTCACTAATGGCCATTGGCCTTATTACATTTTAAAGCAAAAGAAAAGACTCCTAACTACTTGGTCCCCGAAGGACCCTCCCCAGACTCGGCATCTTTAGCTCTATCGAATAGCTTCACCAGCTCACGCAGTCCCAGCAGCAAATAAGCTCTAACCAAGTGTCCTCCTTCATTTCCCTCAGCGTTCTGGCAATTTTCGATCCTCTGGATGAACTTCCTTTCCAACTTTACTAAACCCCGCTCCAAACACCCCAGTCGCTTATTGGCATTGACAACCATATCTTTCCATTCTTCATTCAACTTTTGACGTGCTCCTTGAATTTCCCGATGCTCGCTTTCACACTCTCGAATCCTCTTGCGCAATTGGTTGTACTTAACCTGTACTTCAGCCTTTTCGTCGATGACCCTATGACTCCGAACGGACCCGGGTTGTCCCAACCCACTAAGATCGTCTTCTAACCAACTTGGATAGTATGGGTATAACTAACATGGTATCTGTCTGGTTTAATAGAATCAATTTCCAGGATGACTTTGCAGTGCCACATGTGTTGAGCTTGACACTTGTATAGGCTATCGTCGTCTTGGAAGTCGGACTTGAAGTGACTCATCTTGTCGACCTTTGGTATGACCTGCTTTTTTTTCTGCTTGTCTCATGACTCAAAGAGAGACATAGGGATAAGTTCCTCTCAGACCAACGAGTATAAGAAACGGTGTGTCTCGAGATCGAGCAATGAACTCTCCAGTAGGGAACTATTCGAACATCCACTGCACTTTGTCTTTTTTAGATTTTCAAACAACTCTACCCACCCTTTAGCGTCTTCTGGTTGAGCAAACATGATAGGCATATAGTTTATTCGCCTTGGCTGATGGAAGGCGATATGATCATCCCAGTCTCTGCGTAAAATCTCTTGCCGATAATTCACCCTTTTGGAGCTGCTCCATGAGCCAAAGTTGGAGTAGTAAGTTACAACCCTCAAAGTGATTGGCCCCTCGTTGACAGTTTTCCAGGGCTCGGTATATCTCGGCAACAATCATAGGTACTATGCTAAAAGGTTGCCCGTCGATCCCTTCCATTAGAGTCTTGGTGACCATGGCTATTTAGGTATGGATCCTAGCCTTCTTCATAGGAAACACTATCATCCCTAAAAAAGCAGAACATAAAGACGAAGACTCTTTTGTGGATATGCCCCAATGAGGTGAGGGAAAATTCATCTGGGTAAGTGCAGTAGGACTTGCTATGGCCATACCTCTCGTATAGATAGTCGAAAGGAATGTAAGAGTCCTTCAAACAGGTCAAGTCTGGGTTT
>MU772092.1:2148-19278 GCA_026770625.1 Nicotiana glauca
GTGGACCGTTGATTAAAACAATCAACGACCACGATTTAAAATGGAGTTCGGGCGGGTTCATTTTAATCGAGTCTGGGTCGGGTAGGAAATGAAATTGTGTCGTTTAATTGGGGGGTGGATTGGGGTTCAAGTCAGGCTATAATTGAAAGTAAAATGGGCTACAATTGAAATAGCCACTTTTCCCATTTTGAATTTATAAAAAATAGTAAAAGTTGTTTAAAATCAAATTAAAAAAATACTGATTTAATAAAGAATATGTAATATTAATTTAAAAATATTGGAAATGATTTTGTGATTAAAAAATGCTATTAAATCGAGAAATAGGCTAAAATTGCAATTTCATGCAATTTTGGTTTAGAAATACCAAATGGACCTCTAAAATTATGTAAAAATTATGTAAATTATATTTTTGTGTAAATGTAAGAATAAAATAAATTATTCACGAAAATGATGAGTTTTGGGAATAGCTATTGGTTTTTATAGTGCAAAATAGGCTATAAATTGGTTTTAAAAATGTTTACAAATTTGGAAAAATTACCAAAACCTTTGGAGATGCTTGTATATGTATATACATTCTATTTTAAAAGTATTTTGAGTATAAAATACATAGGGAAAAATTGGGTATCAACAAGTAGTTATGCGGATCGTTGCTGTAGAGACTCAAGGTAAACTTGTTGCTGCGTTTGCAGGCTTCGGAGTCACCTTCCTTTTTTTGTATTCACACCATTTTACTTATTTTCAAACAGTTTTATTTAAAAGTTATAGTAAACTCTGCAGAGGTTATGAATTGTACTACCGGTTTTGAAAAATTATAAATTCTGTAAAGATTTCTATATCGAGATTGTTAGATCTTCTTTATTATTGTTGATATTCAGTAAATGTTAGGCTTACCTAATCCCTAAGACTAGATGGTATCACGATAACCAACGGAGGGGAAAAAGGGTCGTGACATTCATCATCTCCCTGACAAGTGTTATCCATTTACTCAAAGTATCTTTCAATAAATCATTTCTTTTAATCTCTTTTCGAAATTTTTAGTTACGAAGTATAAATTGAAAACTAATAAATATACTAACAAAGTCAAATTCTAAATTATGATAAATTTTTCTTTTTTGTAATTTTATGGTAATTTATATAATGAAGACTTGGAGAGGTAACATAGAATTTTTTGGAACCTTATCAAAGTGCAATAGCTAAAACATTAGGAAATCAAATGCAATGATTCCGAAAGAATATAAGTAGTAATAGCAAATGCAGTCGAATTACTTCAATTGGTGAGTCAAAATACATGTGATATTGATTACTGAGTCAGTATCACATGGGCAGCACATTCACCCTCCACTCCTTTGGGACTCAGAGTCCTCGCTGTGGTTTGCCCCTCCATCGTACTAAGGGATATTCGGCTCTGATACCATATTTGTCACGATCCAAGTCCATGATATTGTACACTTTGGGTCTATGCCTGCACATATTTATCTTTTCTGGACTACGCCACCTCGAGCGAAATGTTTGTTCGCCTATTTTACCCTTTAAAATGATTTTACATTAGATAAATTTGTAATTTTAAGATATGTTCCTAATATTTAGGACTTTGTTATTAGTTAAATATTTGGTTATTGTTAAAAAATGAGAGCAAAATAGATAATAGAGACAAGATATAAGGAGGAGAATCTAGAAGTTATCTTATTCAAGTACTTTTCTTGTGTTCTTCAATGGGCAAAGAATGTCCTATTTATAATATACAAGATACGCCTAAAACTCACTAGATACATCCTAAAAATTAATAGGTACATCTATCCAAGTAGTACATTGTATAGGATGTATGGATGGATAAAATGAACATCCATATACATTCACTTTATTGATAACACTCCCCCTTGGATGTTTATTTGAAAGATAATGTGCCTCGTTAAAACCTTACTAGGAAAAACTCAGTGGGAAAACGCTTAGTGAAGGAAAAAGAGTATACACATCTTGTAATACGCATTGAGTGTTGCCTCATTAAAATCCTTACCAGGAAACCCAATTGGGACAAAATTTTTGTTAAGGAAAAAAGAGTACAACGCGTATTATACTCCCCCTAATGAAGACTTTATTTGATATCTCGAAGACGATGCATTCCAATCTTATGACTCAACTTCTCAAATATTGATGTTGGCAATGCCTTAGTGAATAAATTTGCTAGATTATCACTTGAACGGATTTTTTGAACATCTATCTCACCATTTGATTGAAGATCATGCATGAAAAAGAAGTTTGATGAAATGTGTTTTGTTCTGTCTGCTTTGATATATCCTTCTTTTAGTTGAGCTATGCAAGCAACATTATCTTCATACAATATTGTTGGAATCTTCGTATTTAAAGAAAGACCACACAATTGTTGAATGTGTTGAGTCACTAATCTCAACCATACACATTCTCGACTAGCTTCATAAATAGCTATTATCTCTACATGATTGGAAGATGTAACATCTAAAGTTTGTTTTGTTGAATGCCATGGAATTGTTGTACCTCCACAAGTAAATAGATAGCCTATTTGAGATCTGGTTTTATATGGTTCAGACAAATAACCTGCATCTGCATAACCAATAATTTGTGAATCGGATTCATAAGAACAAAAAAATCCCATATCAGTAGTCCCCTAGAGGTATCTAAAAATATGCTTAACACCATTCCAATGTCTTGTTATTGGAAATGAACTAAATCTTGCTAATACTTACTGCAAAAGTTATATCTGGTTGAGTATTATTTTCAAGGTACATTAGTTCCCCAATTGCACTAAGATATGGAGTTTCATCACCAAGAAGCTCTCCATCATTTTTATGAGGTCGGAATGAATCTTTATTTATATCAAGTGATCTTACAACTATTGGGGTACTTAATGGATGTGCTTTATCCATATAAAAATACTTTAGGATCTTTTCGGCATAAGTTGATTATGGATAAAAATTTCATCTTTCATATGCTCAATTTTAGACCAAGACAAACTTTTGTCTTTCTATGATCTTTCATTTCAAACCCTTTCTTCAAACAGTCTACTGCTTTTGGAAGTTCCCCAGGAGTTCCAATGATATTTAGATAATCAACTGTGACGACCCAAAGGGGCCATCACTTGTTTTCTTACCCATTCTGTATTTCTGAGGCCTTGAAAACCTCATCTGGGGTTGCCTCAATTTGCGTGCGCAGTCCGGGCGCGTAGCCGGAAAGCTTAGATATGAATTCTGTGAGAAAAATGCTAAACTTTGATATTAAATTGAATAAATTTGACTACGGTCAACATTTTAGGTAAACGGACCCGGAACCGTAATTTAACAGTCCTTGAGGGTCTGTAGGAAAATATGGGACTTGGGCGTATGCCCGGAATTGAATTTCGAGGTCCCAAGTCCGAGAAATGAATTTTTGTGTGAAATTGTTTTCTGGAAATAATTAAGGAAATTGGAAATGAAATTTGATTAAAAGACTATGGTATCGGGCCCGTATTTTGGTTTCGGTGCCCGGTACAAGTCTTATATATGGTTGAAGCGCTTCCTGCAAAGTTTAGTTAAAAACGAACATTGTTTGACGTGTTACAGACTTAAAATGGAAATTTGATATTTTATGAAGAATTTGGAAGAAATTATGAGTTTTGAGGCTTGATTCGATGTTTATGATGTTAATTTGGCGATTTGATCGCGCGATTAAGTCCGTATGATGTTTTTGAGGTTGTGTGCATATTTAGTTTAGAGCCCCGAGGGCTCGGGTGAGTTTTGGATAGCTATCGGAGTGCTTTTTTAGCCTTGGGAATTTTGCTGCTTTTTCAACATTTTAGCTGGCTCGCAAATGCGAGCTCGCAATTGCGAAGGGTTATCTCGCAAATGCAAGAATTTGCCAGGCCTGAAACCATCACAAATGCAAAATTTAGCCTCGCAAATGCGAAGGCTGGGGTTCCGCAAATGCGACCATTTGGTTTGCAAATGCGAACCTCCCAATTTTCCTTATAGTTCGCAAATGCGAACAAGTGTTTGCAATTCCCACTTTTGGTCGGGGTTCGCAATTGCGAATCCCAGTTCGCAATTGCGATAACTGAGACCCAGCAATTTCATACTTGGTCGAATTTCCACCATTTTTCACCATTCTTTCAAGATCCAAACCCAATAGGCGATTTTTCAAGGACAAAACTTCTTTCAAAGCATTTGTAAGTCGATTTTTACTTAAAACCTTTAACCATTTACATCATTTAACATGTTTTCCACTTAAAATCAATGAATTTTTGGGGTAGAACCTAGGTTTTCTAAAATTGGGGATTTGTACCTTAATTTGAGGTCTAATTTCAAAACAAATCATATATTCAGGTTCGAGGGGGAATGGGTAACCGGGTTTTGGTTTGAACCCCAGGTTTTGACACATTGGCCTGAGGGGCATTTTGGTTATTTTACCTAAATTTGTGTCTTAGCTTTAAATTTAATAGTGGAATCAGTTGCTTGAGATGTTATTTACGAGATGTAGTTGAAATGAATAGATTTGGGCCATTTGGAGTTGGATACTCGTGGCAAAAGTGTGATTTCAAGTTGAATTTGGATCTGGTTTGAGGTAAGTGGCTTGTCTAACCTTGTGTGGGGGATCTTTCCCCTTAGGATATAATATTTGGTAATTGAATGCCTTGTACGTGAGGTGACGAGCGCATACTTGAGCTAATTATTGAAAACCCGATATTTACTTAAGATATTGAGACTGAGTTCTTTCGAATTTGCTTATTCCTACTGCAATTATAACCTGTGTTAGATTAGAAAAGCATGTTTGGCTGATTTAAATTGCCTATTTGCTTAAGTTGCCTTAACTGTACTACATGAAGCATATTAGGCTAGCACTACCTATTGCTTGTTCCTTCGTACTTCATTTCTGATTATCTTCTTATTGTGGTTGCGCATTTACATTGGGACTACGGATGCGGGATTCCGGTAGATCCCCCTTGTTTGTTTACTTTGGGACTACGAGTTAGATTCCCGGTAGATCCTTCCTGCACTCTTCTTTGGGACTACGTGTTAGATTCTCGGTAGAACCCCCCCCACACATTGATAATTGGACTACGGGACGATATCCTGGGAGATCCTTCGGATATTCTCATATGATGGACTACGAGATGATATCCCGAGAGATCCTTAGACAGTTGATGCAATGGACTACAGGATGGTATCCTGGGAGATTCTAATTGTTGGTACTGATATTGAGCTGTTTCCCTCTGTGTTACCTTATTTTGTGCGTGCTATTGTTGCTTCGTATAACTTGTCTTACTTCATAATTTTATTCGTTATTTCTGTTTGTTTCATGTTGTTACAAGATTTATTATTATATTTTATCTCAGTAGGCCCTGACCTTCCTCGTCACTACCCAATCGAGGTTAGGCTTGGCACTTACTGAGTACCACTGTGGTGTACTCATGCCTCTTCTGTGCATGTTTTTCATATGCAGACCCAGGTACTTTATCTCAGGCGCACTATCCTTGAGGCCAAGAGAGCTACAGAAACTTTGAGGTACTTTTGCAGCGTCCGCAGACCAAGGAGTCTCCCTCTTTACTATATATGTAGTATTTAGCCTTCTTTCGTACTTTTGTTTAGACAAATTCTGGAGATTAAAGACGTATATTACTTTTCATTATCTTGTGTTCCTGTGAGTTTCTGGGTTTTGGGGTGTTATAGTAGACTTCCACATTTATTTTTGAGTTGTATATGCCGAACGGCAGTTATATACAGATTTCTTTTAGTTGTTCAGCTTTAATTAATTATTCCGAAAGTTATGTTGTTTTCCGCATTGTTAGGCATACCTAGTTATAGGAACTAGGTGCCATCACGACATGTTCATGGAGGGTGAACTGGGGTCATGAAAAGTTGGTATCAGAGCTCTAGGTTTATAGGAGTTACGGGACACAGGCCAGTTTATTAGAGTCTCGCTGATCGGTACGGAGACGTCTGTACCTATCTACGAGAGGCTATGTAACTATTAGGAAAAATTCCCACTACATTGATTTCTTTGTCGTGAGATATTTTGACATCACAAGTTCTAACTTTTGTCTTTTATTCTCTCACAGATGGTGAGGACACGTGCTACTCGGGATGATCAGGCACCCACGCCCCCTACTACAGCCGTCAGAGGCCGGCGGGGGCTGGGGTAGAGGTCGAGGACGCGCACATGGTGTAGGAAGATACCGCCGAGGCACCACCAGCAGATCCAGCCGGAGCCCAGGCACCTGGCACGCCTACTACTGCCACTACTACTCCAGCTCTCCAAGAGACTTTGGTTCAGTTCATGAGTATGTAGACCACCTTGGCTCAGGCAGGGTTGCTTCCCCTTGCTGCAGCCACATCCCAGGCTGGGGGAGGAGCACAGACTCCCATCGTCCACACTTTTGAGCAGTGAGTGCAGGTTGAGTAGGCTCCCGAGATTATTCCTGCACCGCCTGCAGTGCTAGTTCAGCCCGAGGACGGGTGAACTGCTTCAGAGGACGAGCAACGGAGACTTGAGAGGTTCAAGAAGTATGATCCCCCAGTATTCAGTGGATTAGCATCAGACGATGCCTTGGTATTTATAGAGGAGTGTCACCGTATTCTTCGCACTATGGGCATAGTGGAGTCCAGCGGGGTTTATTTCACTGCCTTCCAGCTTCGGGGAGCCGCCTGTGATTGGTGGTGCACTTATGAGATAGACAGTCCGGTCGAGGGTGCCTCACTGACCTGGACCCAGTTCTCAGATATGTTTATGAGAGAGTTTATTCCCTAGAGTCTCAGGGACGCATGGCGCATAGAGTTTGAGTATTTACGCTAGGGTGCTATGACCTTTTCGGAGTATGCTATCTGCTATACCAGGTTGGCCAGACATGCACAGGCCTTAGTTGTTACAGTTTGGGAGAGAGTTCGTAAGTTCATTGAGGGTCTTATCCCACCCATCAGATCTAGCATGACTCGAGAGTTGGATATGGACATTCCTTATCAGTAGGTAGTGAGCATTTCTAGGAGGATCGAGGATATGCTCGCCAGGGAGCGAGGGGAGAGGGAGGCCAAGAGGTCTCGAGAGTCGGGTTACTACTTTGGTGCCCGTACCCCAGCAGCAGGACATTATGGCAGAGGTTATGTGGGTCGCCCAGTTCATTCAGCTCTTCCAGCAGCTAGCAGTGCTCCAACTCCGCCTATACCCCTGGAGCCTTACTATGTACCTCCAGTTTCTAGCACGCCTCCTGCACGGGGTGCTTCTAGAGGTCAGTCCAACAGATCTGGCCCTAGTCAGTCACAACCACCGCGTCCTCCAAAGCTTGTTTTGAGTGTAGTGATACATACCACATGGTTAGGGACTACCCTAGACTTGGTAGGGGTGCATTTTCATAGACTGCTCAGCCACATCGTGCTCCTCAGAGTTCTTAGGCAATGGTCACAGCTCCAGCTGCTACCCCACCTGCCCAGCCGGCTAGGGGCGGAGGTCGAGGAGATAGAGGTTGCCCTCGAGAGAGGGGCTGGGCCAAATATTATGCTATTCCTACTCGTACTGTGGCTGTTGCCTCAGACTCCGTCATTACAGGTATTATACTGGTTTATCACAGAGAGGCATCGGTTCTATTCGATCCGGGCTCTACTTATTCTTATGTGTTTTCTTACTTTGCTCCGTATTTGGGTGTGCCTCAGGATTCTTTGAGTGCCCCCGTTTATGTTTCTACTCCTATGGGGGATTCTCTTGTTGTGGACCGCGTATATCGGTCATGTTTGGTTACTATTCATGGTTTTGAGACCATAGCAGATTTATTGTTACTCGGTATGGTTGATTTTGACATTATTTTGGGCATGTACTGGTTGTCGCACCATTTCACTATTCTTGACTGTCACGCAAAAACCATGACGCTGGCTGTGCCAGGTATTCTGCGTGTTGAGTGGAGTGGTACTTTAGATTACACTCCCAGTAGAGTTATCTCTTTTCTTAAAGCTCAACGTATAGTTGGGAAGGGGTGTGCCGCGTATTTAGCTTATATGAGAGATGTCAGTGCCGATACCTCTTCTGTTGATTCAGTTCCAGTGGTGCAGGATTATCCCGATGTGTTTCCAACTGATCTTTCAGGCATGCCGCCCGATAGAGACATTGATTTTGGCATTGACCTGTTGTCGGGCACTCATCCCATTTCCATTCCTCTGTATCGTATGGCTCCTCCTGAGTTGAAGGAATTGAAGGATCAGTTGCAGGAATTGCTTGATAAAGGTTTTATTTTACCCAGTGTTTCACCTGGGGTGCTCCTATTTTGTTTGTGAAGAAGAAGGATGGTTCTATGCGTATGTGTATTGATTATCGCCAGTTGAACAAGGTTACAGTGAAGAACCGTTATCCTTTGCCTCGTATTGATGATCTGTTTGACCAGCGTTAGGGCGCACATGTGTTTTTTAAGATTGACTTGCGCTCAGGTTACCATCAATTGAAGATTCGGAAGCCAGATATCCCGAAGACTGCCTTCAGGACTCGGTATGGTCATTACGAGTTCCTTGTTATGTCATTTGGGCTGACCAATGCCCCAGCAGCTTTCATGCATTTGATGCACAGTGTGTTCAAGCAGAAGGATCTAAATGCGTGCCAGAGAAGATGGTTGTAGTTGCTAAAGGACTATAACATTACTATTCTGTATCACCCGGGCAAGGCCAATGTGGTAGAGGATGCCTTGAGTCGCCGGGCAGAGAGTTTGGAATATTTACCAGCTTTAGAGAGGCCTATGGCGATGGATGTTCAGGCCTTAGCCAGCTAGTTTGTGAGATTGGATCTTTCGGAGCCTAGTCGGGTTCTAGCTTGTGTGGTTTCCCGATCTTCCTTTTTTGATCGTATCAGGGAGCGGCAATATGATGACCCTCATTTGCTTGTCCTTAAGTACAAGGTCCAGCGCGGTGATGCCAGAGATGTGACCATTAGAGATGACGGGGTATTGAGGATGCAGGGCCGGATTTGTATGCCCAATGTTGATGAGCTTCAAGAGTTGATTTTAGCAGAGGCCCACGGTTCGCGGTATTCCATCCATCTGGGTGCCGCGAAGATGTATCAGGACTTGAGGCATCACTATTGGTGGAGGCGGATGAAGAAAGATATAGTTGGGTATGTTTCTAGATGCCTCAACTGCCAGCAGGTGAAGTGTGAGCACCAGCGACCGGGTGGGTTGCTTCAGCAGATAGAGATTCCGAAGTGGAAATGGGAGCACATCACCATGGACTTCGTATCTGGACTCCCACAGACCTTGAATAAGTTTGATGCCGTTTGGGTCATTGTGGATCGGCTGACCAAGTCCGCTCATTTCATTCCTGTGTGTACCACTTATTCAACGGAGCAGTTGGCAGAGATTTATATTCGGGAGATCGTCTGTTTGCATGGTATTCCAGTTTCTATTATTTCAGACAGAGGTACTCTGTTTACATAGCAGTTCTGAAGAGCCGTGTAGCAGGAGTTAGGTACTCGGGTGGAGTTGAACACAACATTTCACCCCCAGATGGACGGACAGTCCGAGCGTACAGATTCTCGAAGATATGCTCCGTGTGTGTGTGATTGAGTTTGGAGGGTCTTGGGATCAGTTCTTGCCTTTAGTGGAGTTTGCCTACAACAATAACTACCAATCGAGCATTCAGATGGCTCCTTATGAGGCTTTATATGGTAGACGATGTCGATCTCCGATTGGATGGTTTGAGCCGGGGAAGGCTCGGTTGTTAGGTACGGATTTAGTTCATGAGGCCTTGGACAAGGTCAAGATCATTCAGGATAGGCTTCGTTCATCTCACTTTAGGCAGAAGAGTTATGCAGATCGCAAGGTTCGAGATGTAGCATTTATGGTTGGTGAGCGGGTATTGCTATGAGTATCGCCTATGAAGGGCGTGATGAGATTTAGGAAGAAGGGCAAGCTTAGCCCTAGGTACATTGGTCCGTTTGAGATTCTTGATCGAGTGGGAGAGGTGGCTTATAGACTCACATTGCCTCCTAAATTATCACCCGTGCATCCAATTTTTCATGTATCCATGCTTCGGAGGTATCACGGCGATCCAGCCCACGTGTTAGATTTCAGCATTGTCCAATTGGACAAGGACTTGTCTATGAGGAGGAGCCGGTAGCTATTCTAGACCGACAGGTTCGTCAGTTGAGATCCAAGAGATTTCCTTCTGTTCATGTCTAATGGAGAGGTCAGCCTCCTGAGGCATCGACCTGGGAGTCCGAGTCTCATATGCGGAGCCATTATCCTCACCTTTTTCCCGACTCAGGTATTTTTTTCTTTTGTCCGTTCGACGATGAATAGTTATTTTAGTGGTGGAGGATGCGACGACCCAAAGGGGTCATCACTTGTTTTCTTACCTATTATGTACTTTTGAGGCCTTGAAAATCGCATTTGGGGTTGCCTCAATTTACGTGCGCAGTCCGGGCGAGTAGCCAGAAAGCTTAGATATGAATTCCGTGAGAAAAATACTAAATTTTGATATTAAATTGAATAAATTTGACTTCGGTCAATATTTTGGGTAAGCGGACCCAGACCCGTAATTTGATGGTCCCGGAGGGTTTGTACGGAAATATGGGACTTGGGCGTATATCGGAATCGAATTTCGAGGTCCCAAGTTCGAGAAATGAATTTTTGTGTGAAATTATTTTTTGGAAATAATTAATGAAATTGGAAATGAAATTTGATTAAAAGACTATGGTATCGGGCCTGTATTTTGGTTCTGGCACCCGGTAAAGTCTTGTATATGGTTTAAGTGCTTCTTTCAAAGTTTGGTTGAAAACGGACATCGTTTGACGTGTTTCGGACTTAAAATGGAAATTTGATATTTTATGAAGAATTTGAAAGAAATCATGAGTTTTGAGTCTTGATTCGATGTTTATGATGTTAATTTGGCGATTTGATAGCGCGAGTGAGTCCGTAGGATGTTTTTAAGGTTGTGTGCATGTTTGGTTTAGAGCCCCGGGGGCTCGGGTGAGTTTTGGATAGGTGTCGGAGTGCTTTTTCAACCTTGGGAATTTTGCTGCTATAACTGACCTGCAGGCTTCGCAATTGCGAAGGGCCAGCTCACAAATGCGAGAATTTGCCAGGCCTGGAACCATCGTAAATGCGAAATTTAGCCTCGCAAATGCGAAGGCTGGGGTTCCGCAAATGCGACCATTTGGTTCGCAAATGCGAACCTCCCAATTTTCCTCATAGTTCGCAAATGCGAACAAGTGTTCGCAATTCCCACTTTTGATCGGGGTTCGCAATTGCGATAACTGAGACCCAGCAATTTCATACTTAGTCGAATTTCCACCATTTTTCACCATTCTTTCAAGACCCAAACCCCATAGGCGATTTTTTAAGGACAAAACTTGTTCCAAAGCATTTGTAAGTCGATTTTTACTTAATTCCTTCAATCATTTACATCATTTAACATGTTTTTCACTTAAAATCAATGAATTTCATGGGTGAAATTGGGGGTTTGGGGTAGAACCTTGGTTTTTCTAAAATTGGGGATTTGGACCTCAATTTGAGGTCCGATTTCAAAACAAATAATATATTCGGGTTTGTGGGGAAATGGGTAACCGGGTTTTGGTTCGAACCCCGGATTTTGACACGTTGGCCAGAGGGGCATTTTGGTTATTTTACCTAAATTCGCGTCTTAGCTTTAAATTTAATAGTGGAATCAATTGCTTGAGATGTTATTTACGAGATGCAATTGAAATGAATAGATTTGGGCCATTTGGAGTCGGATACTCGTGGCAAAAGTGTGATTTCAAGTTGAATTTGGATCCTGTTTGAGGTAAGTGGCTTGTCTAACCTTGTGTGGGGGACCTTTCCCCTTAGGATATAATATTTGGTAATGGAATGCCTTGTACGTGAGGTGACGAGTGCGTACTTGAGCTAATTATTGAAAATCCGATTTAATAATTATTGAAAACCCAGTTTGCTTATTCCTACTGCAATTATAACCTGTGTTAGATTAGAAAAGCGTGTTTGGTTGATTTAAATTGCCTATTTGCTTAAGTTGCCTTAACTGTACTACCTGAAGCATGTTAGGCTAGCACTACCTATTGTTTGTACCTTCGTACTTCATTTCTGATTATCTTCTGGTTGTGGTTGGGCATTTATATTGGGACTACGGATGTGGGATTCCGGTAGCTCCCCCCTTGTTTGTTTACTTTGGGACTACGAGTTGGATTCCCGGTAGATCCCCCTACACTCTTACTTTGGGACTACGGGTTAGATTACTGGTAGATCCCCCCCACACCCCACATTGATAATTGGACTACGGGACGGTATCTCGGGAGATCCTTCGGATATTCTCATATGATGGACTACGGGATGGTATCCCGGGAGATCCTTGGACAGTGGATGCAATGGACTACAGGACGGTATCCTGGGAGATCCTAGTTGTTGGTACTGATATTGAGTTGTTTCCCTCTATGTTACCTTATTCTCTACGTGCTATTGTTGCTTCGTATAACTTGTATTACTTCATAATTTTATTCGTTATTTCTGTTTATTTCTTGCTGTTGCAAGGTTTATTATTATATTTTATCTCAGTAGGGCCCTGACCTTCCTCGTCACTACCCAACCGAGGTTACGCTTGGCACTTCCTGAGTTCTACTATGGTGTACTCATGCCTCTTTTGTGTATGTTTTTCATGTGCAGACCCAGGTACTTTATCTCATGCGCACTATACTTCAGGCCAGGAGAGCTACGGAGACTTTGAGGTATTTCTGCAGCATCTGCAGACCAAGGAGTCTCCCTCTTTACTCTATCTGTAGTATTTAGCCTTCTTTTGTACTTTTGTTTAGAAAAATTCTGGAGATTAGAGCCGTATATTACTTTTCATTAGCTTGTGTTCCCGTGAGTTTTCAGGTTTTGAGGTGTTATAGTAGACTTTCGCATTTATTTTTGAGTTGTATATGCCGAGTGGTAGTTATATATAGATTTCTTTTAGTTGTTCAGTTTTAATTAATTATTCCGCAAGTTATGTTGTTTTCCGCATTGTTAGGCTTACCTAGTTATAGGAACTAGGTGTCATCACGACATGTTCATGGAGGGTGAATTAGGGTCGTGACATCAACATACACAACGATTATGACAAATCCTAATCTAGACCTTTTTATAAATATACAAGGACAAACGAGATCATTCTTATACCTTTCTTTCAACAAATACTCACCCAGGCGGTTATACCACATTGACCCTGATTGTTGCAATCCGTATAAGAATTTTTAAGCTTTATTGAACAAGTTTCCTCAAAACTTTTATAAGTTTCAGGCAATTTAAACCCTTTAGGGATTTTCATATAAATTTTGTTTTCTAATGTGCCATACAAATAGGCTGTGACGACATCCATCAGACGCATATTAAGTTTTTCATGGATTGCTGGATTTATAAGATACCGAAGGTGAATGTGTCCACCACAGGAGAATATGTCTCCATGTAATCAATGCCAGGCCTTTGTGAAAATCCTTGTGTCGCAAGTCATGCTTACTATCTTATGACTTCATTTTTATTATTTTGTTTTTGTACAAAAGCCCATTTGTATCCCACTGGCTTTATTCCTTCAGGTGTTTGAACTATATGCCATGAATATTTCACGTTTTTTAGCTAAAATTAATTCTTCCTGGATAGCGTCTTTCTATTTTGGCCAATCATTTCTCTTTCTACATTCATCGACAGATCTTGGTTCAAGATCCTCATCTTGTTGCATTATATCAACAACAATATTATAAGCGAAAATGTTTCCGACAATAATATTATTTCGGTTCCACCTTTTTTCCCCAGAGACATAACTTATTGAGATCTCTTCATTTTTATTATTTTCAAGTACCCTGACCTCCTCTGAGGTCTTATCATTTGTTATGTCACGAGGCTCTATTTGAGTAATTGCCTTCATATTATGATCCTTTGGAATTGACTGGTGAACCACAATTCAAGCGTAACTTAGAATTATTTGAATTTATAGATTGTCCAGCTGGGACATCAATTTGAATATAAGCATTAGCAGCTGGAATATGTGACTTAGTCACCCTTGGTAAGTTAGTGAATGCATCAGCAGTTAATTTGCAATATTTTGTAAATAAATTATCTTTTGAACCTCGTGTTCATATTGATTTGTTCGAGGATCTAAATGAGATAGTGATAATACATTCCAATCTATCTCTTTTTCTAATTATTTATTTTTTCCTCCTAATATTAGGTATACTAATTCATCAAAATGGCAATCAACTAATTTTGCTATAAATAAATCTCCAGTTATAGGTTCCAAATATTTTATAATAGAAGGAGATTCATACCCAACATATATCCCCAACCTTCTTTGGGGTCCCTTCTTTGTGCGTTGTGGTGGAGCAATTGGAACATATATTGCACATCCAAATATTCTAAGGTGAGAAATATTTGGCTCCTAAGCAAAAGCCAATTGTATTTGGGACACTTTATAATAACTTGTGGGTCTAATCCGCACAAGAGATGCTGTGTGCAAAATAGCTGTCACGACCCCAAACCCAATCGTGATGGTGCCCAACACAACTGCTAGGCAAGCCCGACCATTTGCACTCTCAACCCGAGCATAAAGCTCAAAACCATATGTTTGAAAATCATTAACAACGATGAAACTAAAAGTATAACTGATAGATAGAAATAATCCGAAAATCAACAATACTGAGCAACCTCCCAAAGACCTGGGGGTCATGAGTCTAGAACCTCTAATAGGTACAGTATAATAAGACTGTAATGATACATAGTCTGAAATACGCGAAAAATCAAATAATAGGGGATAGGGGAGGAGTCGGGTCCTGTGGACGTCAGGCAGCAACCTCAACAACTCCGAACGAAACTCTGAAGTCAGTAGAAAACTCAGCTAGCTCCCGAAGTACCTGGATATGGACACATGGTGCAGGGAGTAAAGTGAGTACTTCCAACTCAGCGGTAATATACATGTATAATGACATTGAAAGTAGGAAATCCCAATATAAGAAAAAGTAAAGCTACAACATTACTACTACACATTTAACAGTGTAACATCAATGAGTATTAACAGATAGAGCAGATAAGTATCAATGCATGAATGCAATTCAATGCACATGACCGCTGCGGCGCGCAGCCCGATCCATTTGGGTACCCGCGCTCACTGTGGGGGTTCAGACTCCGGAGGGGCTCCTACAGCCCAAGCACAATATCATAGTAACATACGCTGCGGCGTGCAGCCCGATCCACTATCAGTCCAGCTATATGCATGCAAGCCACACAGGCACAGTCAAACTTACCATTTTTAGTTCCGATTATCAGTAATTATAAATTAGGTGTTCAAAACCTTAGAATTTTGCTAGTCATTTAAAGACAATGTTTTGCTCGGGACTGATATCATGAAAGCATTCTATATATCATGGAAACAGTGATAACAATCCCTACGGGATCCAAATAACCGGCTCGCAGCCCAAATATATCCATAACCATCCAAGTAGGAGGTTTACCAGCTAATTTTCTAGCCAACAACACAGTACAACATCACTCGGGCGGACTAAGCCATAGTCCCCAATCACAATCGACCCCACACTCATCGTAGAGTACGTGTCTCGCCTCTATATAGCGTCACAGTGTGATATACCGGGGTTTCAAACCCTCAGGTTATCACCCACATCTATTACTCACCTCGAACCGGCCACGAGACTAGTCCGCTAAGCCTTTCCCTCTTGAATCAACCTCCTTAGGTGCCGAATCTGATCAAAACCACAAGGAATACATTAAAATATGCTAATGGAACATAACCCAATCGAAAGAACTCGAAAAATACCCAAAACACGAAGTTGGCAAAACCCGAGCCACGGGCCCACTTCTCAAAAAATTACGAAATTCACATTTCCGGAATCCTCGTCTTGCCACGAGTCCGTACATATAAATTCATCAAAATCGGAGTTTAATTGACCCTTCACATTCCAATTTTACATTCCCAAAACCAAGCCCAAACTTCTTCAATTTTTACCCAATTTTCAGAGATTTCAATGATGAATCTTCAATAAAATCACGTATTTAACTCATAAAACTTACCTCCAATCGAATCCTAGTCGAAACCCTCTAACTCCCTCGTCAAAAGCTCCCAAGTTTGCTTAAAAATGGTGAAAAATGGACTTAACTCGCGGAGGAAATGTCTATAAACCCTTCTGTCCGCCCAGTCAATTTCTTTATCGCATTCGCGACCTTAGCCACACGAACGCGAAGACCAACAATTTAAAAAATTCAAAAATGCACTACGCGAATGCGACCCTATCAACGCGAACGCGATGTCCAACAGTCCTTTCTCTACGCGAACGCGGCAACTCCAACGTGAACGCGATGGCCCACTTCCTAGGCCTACGCGAACGCGATTCTCCTCACGCGAACGCGGTCAACCAATTTCCACAGCTACGCGATCGTGAGCCTCCCCTTCGTGAACGCGAAGGCAAAATTCCAGACTCCCTCGAAATACCCTACGCGTTCGCGTCACTCCTCACGCGAACGCGATGCACAAGGTTCTGCAACACTCAACAACAGAAATCTGATCTCTTCAAACACCTAAAAGAGTCCGTTTGAACACCCGAAATCACCCCGAGACCCCCGGGACCCCAACCAAAAACACCAACCTATTCCAAAAAATCATACGAACTTTTTCCAATAATCAAAACACGTCCATTAACACAGAAATCATCAATTCATGATGGATTCAAGCCTAAGTTTAACTAAAACTTCCAAATCTCTCATTCGATCAAAAACCCGACCAAACGACGTTCGAATGACTTGAAAATTTGCAAACATATCCAAAATCACCTAACGAAGCTATTGCAACTCTCAGAATTCCCTTCCGACCCTCGGATCAAAATCTCACCTATCAACCGAAATTCGCCAAAATTCCAACTTCGCCAATTCAAGCCTATTTCTACACCGGACCTCCAAATTCGGTTCCGATCTCACTCCTAAGTCACAAATCATCCCCCGAAGCTGACCGAACCACCGAAATTCACATCCGAGCCCTCTAATCACATAGTCAACTTCCGGTTGACTTTTCTAAAATAAGCTTCCTTCTAAGAGGCTAAGTGCCTCATTTTCAACCAAAACCAACTCAATTACACCCGATCAACTCTAATACTGATATTGAAACATGAAGCAACACAATAAGGGGGAAA
>MU772093.1:0-10867 GCA_026770625.1 Nicotiana glauca
CATGATAATCAGAATCGAAACAATTCCAAAACCAGTCAAAAATCAACTCTATTAAACCCTAATTTCTAATCAAAAATTATTTAAAAATCCTATTTTTATATCAAATCTACCAGTATCAAAATAGTATCAATTTATTTCAACGGGCAAATATTCAAGACAATAATCAGAATCTTATATCATTTTTATTAGAAACAAGACAAAAGAAAACAGATACATGCAAGTAAAAGAAAAAACAAAATAAAAAGAATAGAAAAGAAAAATAGAAAACTTAGCTTTTTCTTCTTGCTTTCCGTCAGTTTTGTTTTTTTGCTTTTTCTTTTCTTCTTTTTCTTTTAAGAACCAATTCCGGCACCCGGAGGCTTTTTATGGCCTTTTCTTGAATTTTTCGTTGCCGGCAGACTTTGAATTTTAGTTTGAACTCTTTTCAGTGGCTTTTAGGGGTTGAAAGTTTTAGACGGGCCTAAGGGTGTCAAAAGGTGTCTCTGGTAGGCTTTTGGTGGCGTTTGGGTGAAAGGTCGTTCACCGGAGTAGGGTTCCGGCGACCTATTTTTCAAGATTCTAAGGCTTAGGGTTTTATTCGAGACAAAAGGGTTGGAGGGGTGTAATGAGGAAGCTAAGGGCTTCCTATGGTGTTAAGGGTGAAGGCAGTATCATAAGTTGTGTTCTCCGGAGTAGGGTTCCGGCGGCACTTAAACTAATATTCGAGGAGATCCAGGCTGGTTTGAGGGAAACTAATTATGGGGGGTGGGAGGGGAGGCTCAGGGCTTTCCCTGGTGTTAATGGTGTTGCCATCAGAGAAGGTGTTGTATCCCGCCGGTGAGAGTTCCGGCGAGATTGAGAGGGGTGGGCGGCTAGGGTTTGTGTTTAGATGGGGAAGAAGATGAAATGAACCGGGATGTAAGTATACACCGGTATATTAAAAGGCTTCTAATACTTTGAACCGTTGGATTAAGTGTATCAACGGCTCAGATCTATTGAGATCTTTAAACGGGGTCGTTTGATATGAAAAATGGGCAGACCGGGTATTTCTTTGGGCCTGGGTCAATTTGGGTTAAGTGTTACCCGACCTTTTGGGCCACTGATGTTATTAGCCCAATTTTATTTTATCTTGTATTTTTCCTTTATATTTTGTATTATTCCTTTTGTATTTATTTCCTTTTTGTATTTTTATGTTTATTTCTTTTTTTTTGTATTTTCTCTTCTTTTATTTTTTCTGACTTTGCTAATTTTTAAAACTAATTAATTTCTATTTTTATTGTATTTTTCAATTAAAAACATAAAATGTTATTTTGATTTTCTTTAATTTATTGTCAAAATGTATTAATACCAAAATTGCAAAATTAAAATCCTAATGCGCATACATGTTTTTTGTATATTTTTTATTAATTATTATGCAACTAATTAACACAAAAATGCCAAAATATTTAACAAAATTTAAAAAAATCATTTTGTTTGGATTTTAGGAATAATTTGCTTAGGGCAAAAATTACGTGCTCACACAATATAGTCCAAAGGAACTCCTCCAGACAACCTTGAGATAGAAAGCTACCATCATGGTGATCAAACGTAAAAGAAGATGATGAGAAGGAAAAAACAAAGCATGCCAACAGAAGTATTGAGATGGGGAAAGCAATGCTAAAAAATGCCCTCATTTATAGGGGAAAAATGACACGGTCATCGAGGCTCTGGAAGATTGACTAGTGGACGCAATTACTGCTTCCTCAAAAAAACGAATCAATAGTTGTACTCTTTCCCTGAGGAGCGAGAATGACAGAGCTTCGAGCAGGAGTCTATGAGATATGCCATCTATTGTAGAAGATTGCACCGCGATCCGAGTCGCCAGAATAATGTCATCAAAGAGAGCTCGAGGAATCAAGTGTCAGAATCATTTCCCATCACTTCATCATGAGAAATGCGGAGACTATCTGTACGCGGCAAATCAGTAGATTTGATTTTTTGCTATCAAGACATTTCGGAAGCTTTACTCGAGACCCCGAGGGCGGGAGGCCACGATCGAGTTCTCAGCCTCAAGGCTCACCGAAGTCTGACTCGGAGGAAATAGGGTTCAAGGTCGGGATAAAAGGAAGCCCCCTAGGCACATGGCTATGACTGATGGTCCCGACCTATCTAGAGCCTACTAAGAGGCCCTGCATCAAGCCGTCCCATCTCTACTCTTGCAATTAATACACATGTACTTGTAGTCGAGTTCTCCTCCTATATAAAAGGGACTCGCCCTACCTTGTAGGGAACTCATGTTGCTCCACTTATCCACAAATGCAATAATATCTCTCTCTCTCTCTCTCTCTCTCTCTCTCTCTCTCTCTCTCTCTCTCTCTCTCTCTCTCTCTATCTATCTCTCTATCTCTCTCTCTCTCTCTCTCTCTCTCTCTCTTTCTTCTAAATTGTCTATCTTCATCGACCTCGAGGTTGCCTTAGCACTTTATCGCTTTCTCATTTGTTCTTCATTACTTTGCTTAATATTGGTGATATAGAGCCTTGCTTAGATATATTTTTACTTTGCTTAAAAGGAAGCCCCCTAGGCACATGGCTACGCCTGACGGTCCTGACCTATCTAGAGCCTACTATGAGGCCTTGCATCAAGCCGTCCCATCTTTGTACTCTTGCAATTAATACACGTGTACTTGTAGTCGAGTTCCCCTCCTATATAAAGGGCACTCGACCTACCTTGTAGGGAACCGATGTTGCTCCACTTCTCTTCTCCACAAATGCAATAATATCTTTGTCTCTCTCTTTTTTCTAAATTGTCTATCTTCATCAGCCTCGAGGTTGCCTTAGTATTTTATCTCTTTCTCATTTTTTCTTTATTACTTTGCTTAATATTGGTGATATAGAGCCTTGCTTAGCTATATTTTTACTTGTTATTCCCTTCCCGACTGCCTTTGATATCCCGATATAGACTCGAATCTCGGCCCCGAGGTGTCTACTGGCCTGTTTCTTGCTCGGACAACGACCCCCTACTAGTTCAATTACTGCTTTGCTTAACTCGATTTTTATCATTTTACCTCACGCTTTAGAACTAGCTTCCCTAACAAACTAGCTCAGGAATAGATCGCGTATTTTTAGAATCCTATTTACAAATTTAATTGTTGTTACCATTTTCACATTAAACATAAACAAAGAGTGAACAATGTGTGTTGAGCTATATAGTCAGTGAACAAGACAAGCTTTTGTATGTTCTTTATAGTCAACCATTTACAAAGTGCTCTTATCAAAAAGTGAAGATCCCCTCTTGTTCTTTATCTCTTCCTATTTATAAGGGATATCCCTAAGAAACTCTAAAAAGTACAACATAAAGAATATCCAATAGAATGTTCCTTATGTGTATTACTAAACCTATCTTATTGATGCTTACTTGCTCCCTTTACTTGACCTCGGCAATAATCCTTCTTAAGACGACTCCTCGCTATTGTGTCATGGTCGGCTCTGTCCTCGACCATGTTTATTTGCAGTTATCAAGACGCCCAAATTTAGACCAATACAGTCAGTCCCTCCGCTTATTGAGGTCTTGATCTTGCACGCCCTCGATGAGTGGATCCGGTCTGCAACCGTTAAGAAGATGTTTGGTCATGTTGATTGAATCAAATTGGTCGAGGTCGAAAAAATAGTATGGCCAGCGGGGTTGCGGTTGGCGTTGCTAACGTGGGATGACGTCATGGCCACGTGCGTCACCATTACGCATCTTCCCGATGCAATGTCTGTGCTTCTGTTGCTTTGATTTTGGTGCCATTGACGGTCCTTTGCTTCAATTCTGGTGTCACCCAAGCCTATAAATAGATGCGGGAGGGGCTCATTTTTGAAAAGTTTCATCATTTCTTATTACGCATGTGTATTGTTCTTCTTTGATCTTCTTCTTCGATCTTCGCTTTCAATCTCTTACAGCCTCTTCAATTCCAGTCCCTAACTTCTTACCTAGTTGATATCTTCTTCTTCAGACATTGTTGCATTCGTTTCACTACGGAAATATGTCAAAATCCCCTCATATTCACGATGAAGTTTCTAATGCCACTCCTTTATCGGTGGCCCTTACTCTCGGCGGTAAGGAATTCATGGTTGAAGAGGAGGAAAGCTTTCCCACAGTGGAGGAGGTAGTCCCCAATAACCTTTGGTCAGACATGACTTCCCAAAGGAAATCGCTCCCATTCCTGCTTAGAAGCTTTCTGAGACGGGACCACCTCAAATAGCCGCCTCCGGTCTAAATATCACATTCCTACTCACGTCAAAATTATTCCTACCATATCACCCAGATATTGTGCTTTCTACGTCTATCCGTTCTTAATTGGTTATTCTCTTCCTCTCCCCCACCCCTTAGCGGAGGAATTTTGCCGATTTTACAACGTTTGCCCGGTGCAACTCTGCTCTTATTTGTATAACATTTTTCTGATGTTGGCGAAGTATGTAGAATTGGATGGCTATGAGGTCAAGGTTTGCCACCTACTACATCTATTTTCATCCAGCTTTTATAAAGGTACATTGATACACCTGCAGCATCACGGGATCAAAGGGTTTATGGTCGGGATGGATGATAAGACAAACCGGCGGTTCTGGCATAAGTACTTCTTCATCAAGAACGAGCACCTGGTGGAGGATCTGACCGGCTTTCCAGAGCAATGGAACCACAATCGTAAGTATCTTTACCGTACGTTTGTTATTTTCTTTCATTCTTTCATTTTCTACTCATTTGCGGCTTCCTTACTTTCAGTTGAGAGACGTGCACTTTCTCCCATCTTCGATATTAAAGATTGGGTGGCTCACGTGTTACCACACACTGTGGGAATTCGCAATTGGCCGTCCTTTCACAAACGTTTTGGGCCCAAGACCCTGTCCAGTAAGTGTTATTTCTACCCCTCCACTTATTGTACCGACGTTGAGCTGAAAAGATTCACTACTTTGGAGGAGGAATCTGTGCTTACACCAGACGTTGAGGCCATTTCTATGGCAGGTTCCATCATGGAGAGGAGACCCTCTAGGGTAGAGGGGTTTCGTGATAGCGGAGAGCTTGCACGGGCCACAGAAGGTGGCTCATCATCGGAGGTCGAGGAAATAGGGTTGTCCCTGCGGGGTGACGACTCTGGGTCGGACATCTACCCTGAGGAGATACAGACCTTTATGGAGAGGACTACTCTTGTGGAGATAAGGATGGATGGTCCTAATCAGCATATAGTCATTCCCATGGAATACGACCTCTTGGCCAACTCAGAACGGGCGGTGCCGGCCTTTGCTCTCCGGTGTGCGGCTTCTGAGAATATGATACTACAGGCGATGAGAGATGCAGATCTATTGTTGGGTATATCTGGCATGGCCCTACGAGTGAGTGCTTTTCCCTGTTAGGTTAAATTTGTTTCATATGTGTAATATGCTTACACTGACATCTTCTCTTTTTTGCATGTCAGGCTCTAATTATGAGGATTGAGCACGACCGGTGGGAGGAGCGAAGGACGGCCATTGTTAAGAAGATGAACTCCAAGTACAAGGAGTACCATACCAAGCACCAAATGTGGCTGACTTCCTTAGCGAGGATAGCGAGTTTCAGTCGCTTCGTGATGGGCTCAAACAGAAAGACGATGAGTTGAGGAAGAAAAATGAATAGCTAAAGGAGAGGGACGATGACATTATGAGGGCCATCAGTAGGTATAGCGAGCTTGAGGCTGCGCTAAAGGCCAATGAGGACAAGCTCGAGGTGAGTAAGGGGGTGATTGCTAAGAACGCTGATTTTAAGACGCAGTTGGCATCCTTAACGACTGAACTCGAGCAGAGGGAGGCAAGGGCTGTAGATCTGAGGGGTAAGCAGAGTGCCAAGACCGAATAATTGGGTCGGGCCGACAAAGGAAAAATGGCCACTATGGCTAAAGCGGCGACCCTTGATGACGCCCTTCGTATTTGCAGGTTGGAGTGGGCTAACAAGGTGGAGATGTTGGCACTTAAGGTGGTGAGGTTGGAAGAATGGATCCAGGGTTTAGAGGCAGAATTGTTCGAGTTAAAGGAGCAAGTCGTTATCTTGAGGGCCGAGGAGACACAACTGCAAGCGCAGCCGTCTACATCTGATACTTCTGCCGATCCCGGTGTGTCGCGGGAGTTGTATGAGATGTGGGTCCATGCAGAGGCTCAACTTGATGTGTACAAGTCTTTGAAGGTTGCTAGGAAAGGTTCCGAAGTAGAGCTTGAGGGCATCCATGTCAAGGCACGTGCAGCTTATGAAGATTGTGGTTACGATCCTGGTACACCTGGCGAGGATGAGGATGACGATGTCGCGGATAGTCTTGCCTCTAATCCCTGGTATGAGGATGAGTACGCCGATGGGGATAATGTGGCGTGAAGCTTTGCACTTAGTTTTTTGCTTTTCTATTTTTGTGAGGGCGTCCTCGAGCGCGTTGTAAAAAGTATTGTAATTCGATAATTGAAATGGTACAATTGCCTTTTTTGCTATGTATTTCTGGATTCCCGTTCTCTTTTCTCATTTTTTTTTTGCTATGTAAGGAAGTCCTTGATTTTTCGGCCACTTGTATATGGTTGATATTGGTTGAGTCAAACATAGACCGACATGAGGCTGAGTATTTATTAGCTCGAACGATATCGAGGTTTGATGAGGTTGAAAGTTAAATAATTTGAGAGAGTCGAATATAATGTACTTCGAGCGAGTCGAATATAAAGTAACTCGAGCAAGGTCGAATGTAAAGTAATTCGAGCGAGGTTGAATGTAAAGTAATTTGAGCGAGGTTGAATGTGAAGTAATTCGACGAGGTCAAATGTGAAGTAATTCGAACGAGGTCGTATGTGAAGTAATTCGAGCGAGGTCGAATGTAAAGTAATTCGAGCGAGGTCGAATGTGAAGTAATTTGATCGAGTTTGAATGTAAACTAATTCGAGCGGGTCGAATGTAAAGTGTAAAATGACATGGTGGGGTTGTGCAAAGATGTTTCTTTGTTTATTTCATTCGTTGGAGAATATTACATGTTTTTGTTGTTCCATACATACACCGGAGAAGTTTCAGTCTACCTAGTCCCTTCATCGTTCGGCCTGGAGTAGTCGATAGGCAGGGCGTTGAATTATACTTGAATTTTGAGACGTCCCCTTTATCGCCTCATTAAAAACCTTCCCGAGAAAACCCAATTAGGACAAAAACAGGGTGAGGGAAAAAGAGTACGACATAGAGGGCGTCCATTTTCAGAAGTTGAAGTATTTGAGGTAGGCGACGTTCCAATTATTTTATAGTATCTTTCCCTCCATTATTTCTAGTTGGAATGATCCTTGTTTGTTGCTGCTTTACGGCACGTCCCAATTGGTTCCTAGTTTACCTTCTCTTGATTCTTTGCTCGCCTCTGTTTTGGCCTTGAGTACATAGTCTGACTTTGAGTGGTCATACTTTGGCCTTTTTGTTGTAGTTGGGCTATCATTCATATGTACGCCATGTCTCTTCTCTCCTTTGCTTCGTCGAGGTCTTGTTTCCTTTTCTCATTGTTGCTTGGTCCGCTTTCATTAGAGTATCTCAAACTAGGTTCCCCGACCTCAACTGGTATTATGGTGTCAGTCCCATAGACTAGTGAATATGGTGTTTCTCCTGTGCTTGTGTTTTGTCGTGGTGGAGTATGCCCACATCACTTCTGGTAACAATTCAGGCCACAACCCCTTCCTGTCCTCAAGCTTTTTCTTCAAGATGTTTAGTATTGTTTTCTTGGAGGATTCGGCCTGGCCATTACCGTCAGGGTGATATGGCGTGGAGAGTATTCGCTTGATGTGCCATTTCTCAAAGAATTCAGCGGTCTTTTTTCCGATGAATTGGGGTCCGTTGTCACAACTGATTGTTTTGGGGATGCCGAAGCGGCATATGATATTTCTCCATATGAATGTGATAACTTTCTGTTCACGTACTTGGGCGAATGCACCTACTTCTACCCGCTTGAAAAAATAGTCAGTTAAAACCAAAGGAAATCATATGTTACCTTGCTCTGCTGGAAGGGGTCCGACAATGTCCATTCTTATTTGATGAACGACCATGGCGATGTCACCGAATGGAGGTGCTTGCTGTCACACCTCCTTTTTTTTGCTACTACTTTACTACACCCCGTGAATAATTAATAAAAAGGAGTTTTTCCACTTAAAGGACAATCGAAACGGGGTTCGTTTATTAAGAGATTCAGAGTCGCCACTTGGGAGATTTATGGTGTCCCAAGTCACCGGTTTGAATCCCGAATCGAGGAAAGGGTTTGACTCTGTTTAACAGTCGCGAACCAGAAATCCAGGTAAGGAATTCTGTTAACCCGAGAGAAGGTGTTAGGTACTCCCGAGTTCCGTGGTTCTATCACGATCGCTCAACTACTATATTTGGCTAAAATATCTGATTTTAATGCATGTTAAACCTACAATGCAATTTGAAATTTATTTACCGCTTTTTGTCAATTGTTATTTTTTATTTAAGAAAATGAACGTCGTTTAAGAACATGTTTTCAGATCACGTCACATGAAATGCACTCGGATCCTCGACACAATCTTATTCGACGTTTTCGGATTTGGATTTGGGTCGCATGAAATGCACACCCGAGTTTAGGAAGGTAATATTATTAAAGGTCGGGCCTAAAGCAACTAGCGTATTATTAACTTTGCGGGGGGGACATGAAATTCGCTAAATGGCACATCCCGATTTTAATTTCAAAGGATTGTACTCAACTAAAGAAAACTACGAATATTCATAATCATTTTTCTACCATTAACTTAAGATTATTGAGATCGTGATTTATGGAAAAATATTGGTGTGGAAAGGCGTATGAGTTCGACACATCCTAAAGTAGTAAGTTAACAACATTATTACTCTTATTAAATTGGACTAGATAAAAATAAACAACCTACTGCTATTAGATCTTTTACGAATGGGTAATGAAAATTTCTAATCAAAATTGGAAGACTCAAGGCATTATACATTTTAAATTAAAAAACAAAACAGAAAGTAGAGATATTCTCACACACAAACCAAATCAATAAAAGAAAATAGCTTACATAAAAGAAAGATGAAATGGCAACCATCATAACCTTTTCAATTAACCAAGTGAAAGTAGTACATTAATATGCAAGAGACAAATATCAACCAAGATTAATGGATGGCAAAGAAGAACAGTTGGAGAAGAAAATACTACGAAACGTTATATGAACTAACATCCAAAAAGAAAAGACTAAGAAACTGACCTTTACTTGAAAAAAAAACCTCTTCAATCACATTAGAAATTCCAACAAAGCTTTACAATTTCAAAAATGGCAAGTTGAAATGTCTCGACAACAACAAAAGGTTTTCGGCCAGAAGAAGCAACAAGTTCGGCGATAAGCAACGAGCTCGAAGATCGCCGCTCACAATTGCTCGATCAGATGGTGTATCTTCACAACAATCTTCAATTTCACTTAGTATATTACTATATTGGAAATCAGATCCTTTATTTCCTCACACGAAAGATCAAGCTCCATAGAGTTTTATGTATCCACGATAATTTCAAGTTCCGCACATAGGGGGGTGCGGTTGTTCTTGAGCGGTCGATGAGCAGCTGCTCTTGTGTAGAGGAGATGACTCTCTTTCCTTAGGATTTTTGGTTCAGCTGCGCTGCTTTGTGTATCCCCCCTTTTTCTCTTCAGTGTATCCCCCTCTTGCTGAAGCTCTAACTTAGGCTTATATAGGTCTAGGTTAGTTTAGGGTTTTAGGATGTTGGGCCTAGTTTTGGGTATTGGGCTTTGGTTTCTATGGGCTAGGTCCGAATTTTGGGCCTAAAAATGGGTCGTTTGAACCCCAATGTTATTTTTTCCCACAACCGAGAATAAAAATACGATCTTATTTAATTAATCCTACGTAGGCAAAATAACTGTTAAAATGAGACTGACAATTAAAACAAAATTATTTTTTGGGTATTTTCAAGATTAAAGTAACTACAAAATATTAATGAAACTAATTTTTTTGTAATTTTTATTTTTATATAAAGATAAAATATAAAGTACTATTTTTATATTTTTTTACAGATTAAAATGACTACAAAACATTAATGTGACTATTTTTGTATTTTTGAAATTATATAAAGATAAAAAATAAGGTCCTATTATTTTTTATTTTATTATTATTATTTTTTTTTTCAAGATTATATTAAAATAAAAATAGGTTCAAAGGAACATATCTCTCTAAAAATATCTAATACATGATTAAAATAGAGTAATATGCAACCATTTTTGTAGGCCTAAATTAAATATTTGCATGCTAAAAATGGGTAAAATTTCGGGGAGGGTCAAAAATCACATGTCAACAGCTGCCCCGAAACGCGAAGAGTTTTCAGACAAAGAATGACTAGACAGTTTTTTGACCCGACCCTTATTTAAGGAGCCCAAAAAAAAGAAGAATGTGACCGAGCCCTGGTATCTGAGCTGCCTATATATCCTTGGCTATAAAGGAATCAGGACACGTGTAGTTCAGAAGTGAATGAGGTGATGGAGTACCGAGGTTGAGAGCCGAGCGAGGTGCCGTTCCGCCAAGGTTCCGGTTCGCAGTCCTGTTATTACATCAAAAATCAAAATAAATGAAAAATACTAGCTAAGACTGTCAACAATGAGTTACAAGATTCCTATCTATACGTCTTCTGAAGCTTGATCTTGAGTCCTGACTGGTTCTTCATGCAGACTTTGGATCTGAACCTTGACGCTTGCTAGTTACAGGTGCGAATTCATTCTTCTTCAGATTTTTGGACCAGACCCGGACACCACACCACGCTTGTGACTCCAATCATGTCTTAAGCAATTCACATCTTTCTCTACTTCTGCATTTGGATTCACTTTTTCCTTCTTTTGTTTCTCCTCTTCTTTTGTTATTTTGGATTGTAACTAACTT
>MU772093.1:22885-34779 GCA_026770625.1 Nicotiana glauca
CAAAAATCACATGTCAACAGTCGCCCGCTTGGTGTATCATAGGAGAGTATTTCTGGCACTGCTCGCACTTCCTGACGTAGTCGGTGGCTTCCTTCTTCATGGTGGGATAATAATAACCCGCTCATATGAGGCATCTGATGAGGGCTCGATTGTCGGTATGGGTGCCGCACTGGCCTTCGTGTATTTCCTCGAGGACACGTCTTGATTGGTTCGGCCCTAGGAATTTTGACAAGGGGCCTCCAAACGTTCTTTTGTATAGGTCGTGGTTTATGATGTTGTACGTGGCCGCCTGCATTCGAAGATTTTTGGCTTCTTTTTTGTCTGATGGGAGTACTTTTTCCTGCAGCGCCATTCCCAAGTCAAATTTGCAGAGTGTAACTCAAGTTGGTCTATTGATGAGTGGAGGAGGGTTACCAAGTTTTCTTTTGTAATGTTATTGGTGGTTGCTGCTAACTTGGCGAGGCCATCTGCCTCGATGTTCTGTGCACGAGATATCTGGTCAAGTCAACATTCATCTAATTCTGGTAGTAGTTTATGAATTTTTGCCTGGTACTTTTGTAACCTCTGCTCTTTGATTTGGGAAGTCCTTATGACTTGGTTGACAACGAGTTGTGAGTCGCATCTGAGGACGACTCGTTGTGCTTCGTATTTGAGAGCTAGCTTTAGTCATGCAATTACAGCCTCGTACTCGGCCTCATTATTAGTCATATCGGGGCACCGTATGAATTGGCGGATGACTTCGCCTGTTGGGACCTTGAGTACGAGTCCCAGTCCATATCCTGATACGTTGGAAGCACCATCGGTGTATAGGACCCGTAGGTCGGGTAACCTGGGAGATTTATGAGAAGTTTCCTATTCGTGGCAGATATGTTATATTGTGCTCACTCAATTCTATGTCCCACTTGACCAATCTCCCCAAAAGTTTGAGTTTATGTAGGATGCTCCTTAGGGGGAAGGTCGGCACCACCGATATGGGGTGGCATTAAAAATAGGGTCTAAGCTTTCGATATGGGGTGGCATTGAAAATAGGGTATATGCCTTTAGTTCTCTTAAGGCCTCGATGCATACTGAATTCCATCGGAGCCCGTTGTCCTTTTTTATCACGTTGAAGAATTTGGGGCATCTGTCGGAAGATCGTGAGATGAACCTGGACAGGGAAGCTATACGGCCTGTCAGTTTTTGTACCTATTTCTTGCTGGTCAATACTTCGTGTATCCCCTCGATGGCTTTGATATGGTCGGGGTTGACCTCAATGCCTCTTTGTGATACTAGAAAATCAAGTAACTTGCCCAAAGTTATGCCGAAGACACACTTTTCGGGGTTTAGCTTCATACCGTATTGCCTTAGTATACTGAAAGCTTCCTTCAAGTGGTCGATGTGGTCTTCCTTACTTTTTAATTTGACCAACATGTCATCTATGTACACTTCCATTATTTTACCGAGTTGGTCCGTGAACTCTTGGTGACCAGCCTTTGATAAATTGCTCCTGCATTCTTCAACCCGAATGGCATGACTCTATAACAGTATGTTCTCTGATGGGTGATGAAAGTGGTCTTTTCCTAGTCCTCCTCCCCATGAAGATTTAGTTGTAACCTGAGTAGGCATCCAAAAAGCTTAACAACTCGTGCCCTGCCGTTGCGTCGATGAGTTGGTCGATGTGAGGCAACGGAAAGAAGTCTTCGGGGCAGGCCTTATTTTGGTCCGTGAAATCCACGCATATCCTCCACTTCTCGTTTTTCTTTTTGACTCTGACTACGTTGGCGACCCATTAGGGGTATTTCGATTCTCAGATGTGGTCGTAAGCGAGTAGTTTATCCACCTCATCATTGACGGCCTTGTTGATTGCAATATTGAATTTTCTTCTTACTTGTCGTATTGGAGGATAGAGTGGATTGACGATCAACTTGTACGTGGCAATGTCTTTTGAGATACCTTGTATATCTGCATGAGAGAAAGCGAACAGATCGACATTGTCAATTAAACTTATGAAATTTACCTAGTTTTGAGAGTTTATGGCCTATGAAAGCCCATTTGCTATTGTCGCTGTTGTCTAGTTGGACAGGGTCGAGGTATTCTACCGTTGACCATGCGGCTTCCATGGTGTCGGGGTCCTTGATGACATATTTTTGTTCGTTCAGTTCAGAACCCGACTTTGGGTATTGATATGCTTCTAAGTCTGTTCCCTTTAGCTGTTAAGTATATGTACAACCTTGGGCTATGCGATAGCATTCTTGGGTGGTATGTTATTCACCTCGGATGTTGAATATCCCCCACAGAGTAGGGAACTTGATTACTTGATATAGGCTGGATGGGATGGCCCTCATGGCGTGTATCCATGGTCGTCCTATGTTTGCGTTTTAAGCTGTATCATGGTTCATAACATGGAACGTTGTTTCAAGGGTGACTCCCCTGGCCAGAACAGGCAGTGTTATCTCTCCTGAGGTTCGCTTGACTGCATTGTTAAAACATGTTAGCGTTATGCAGCGTGGTACTATCTTGTCCTCGAGTCTCATTTGTGCGAGAACTCAAGGGTGAATAATACACGCGCCGCTTCCGTTGTCTACCATTATTCTTTTTACATCAAAATCTGAAATATGTAAATTAATGACAAAAGCATCGAAGTGAGGAAAAGTCAAATCGTGGGTATCCGACTTATCAAAGATGATACTGTCTTCGAGGTCATCATACCGTTCTTGGGTTATCTACCGCTTCATTTTATGTGTGGTGGTAAACTTCACATGGTTGATTGCTACTTCATCGCCCCCGCGATGATCATTTGGATAGTGCAGGCAGGGGAGGGTGATTTTGGAGGGCCTTGGTGCTGTTCTCGTCTGCGACCGAAGTTGGCTCTTCCTCGGTCGCTCATCAGCTCCCTTAGGTGCCTTTGGTGAAGCATGTTCACTACTTCTTGCTGTAGGGATATGCAGTCCTCGGTTTTATGACCACACTCCTAATGAAATTCACAGAGGACGTTCGACTTTCGGCTACTTAGGTTGGCCTTCATCTTCTATGGCCATTTCACCTTCGGCCCGAGTTTCTCTAGTGCGTACACTATTTTTGAAGGGGAAACACAAAAATTGTGAGCAGATAAGAGTGGAGGCATACTTTTTCGTTTCGGTGAGTCCCTGTATGCGGCCTGGACGGCCTTTCTACATAGCGAGGAGATGGTGGAATGGTTGTTTTGACATATGGTTGATTCCTGTCTAGTTGAGGCATGGACCTGACTGTCTTTTCGATCGTCATTACGATGGTCTTTCCTCGACTCTGTTTGGACCGATGTTAACGTTGGGTTGGACCGTTAAGGTCATCCTCATCTGCTCTCACCTTGCCGCAGTAAGCGTTGTGAATTTCTTCCTATGTGGTGGGATGGTATTTTATGAGCCTGCTTAATAATTTTCTGGTCGCTCTCGACCCATTCTTGTTCAACTCATTTTGGGAAGCTGCCACCGCCATCCCTTCTGATACATTTGGTAAGCTCATTCTTACTCTGTTAAATCGAGCGAGGAAGTCCCTGAGTCCTTCGCCAAGCGATTTCCTAACGGCAAAAATATCATTCAACCTAACCTCCGCCTTCTTAGCCCCGGCTTGGGTGGTGACGAACTTGTCGGTCATTTCTTCGAACGTTGTTATTGAATATACTGGTAATTGTGAGTACCCGATTAAGGTTCCCCCTATTAGGGTCTCACCAAACTTCTTCAGTAACACTGATGGTACCTACTTATTTGAAAGGTCGTTGCCTTTTACCGTTGTGACGTAATAAATGATGTGATCTTCGGGGTCTGTAGTGTCATCGTATATCTTCAAATACGGCGGCATTTTGAAGGTCTTGGGTATGGCATGTGGGGCTGACTCCTCGCTATACGTTTTGTTCGACGAACCGGCCAACGTCCCATTTTGGTAGCAGTTTTGGGGCACCCGGTATCATATCAACCCTTTCTTGATGTTCCCTCGTCTGGTTGTGGAGCGGTTTATTCTCGTTCTCCATTTATTCCATTTTATTTAGGAAGGCTGCAAGTGCGTCATTACCTGCATAAACAATGGTGTGAGTGTTACCTGTTGGGTGAGCAGGTTGCTCGTCATCGGTATTTGTAGTATCCGCTTGTGCAGCATTTTTGTTCACCCTTTGAACGGGTTTGTCTAGTATGTCGTTTAGAGTACTTTTATACCACTCCTCCAGTAGTTTTTTCACTGCGGGTGGTACTTCCTTAGCCCTGGACGTGGAAGCTCCCCTTTCGCGTGAAGCGGTCACACTTTCATGATTTGGGGGGGGGAGGGGTGGGGGAGGTGAGTCAGTTCACCTGGGTGTAGCACTTGGCGTTACATTCTCCTCGTTTTCTGTGTCATCCTTGTTAATGGTGTTCATAAGGTTGGCGGTGATGCCCACCACTTCTTTCTGTCTTTCATCTCCTTTTTCTGCCATTGTTAGTTCGTGTAAATGGAAAAAAGATGGTTGTTATCGTTTTTTTATCTAGAAAGGACGAAAACTTAACTAGAAACTACCCACAGACGGCGCTAAATTATTTGACCTAAAAGTGTTAAGCTTTTTGTTAGTCTAATTAATGAAGAAATAGAGGGTGAATCCTAGTTAAACATAATAAATTCTATATCTAAAATTGAAGGAGATCCGTGTGATGAGACTGTGTTCGAGAATAATAAAGATCTGGTACGTATTCAATGATTATCAATGAACGTTATAATAAGAACATGCAATAAATATAGATGATGGCAATAAATGTAATAAAGAGAAATTTATCATGCAACTATTTTTTTCGATAATCTAACATTTTCATTTATCAAAAATTGTTCTATACATAGTCGGACCTGCTGACCAGTTCCTTATCTCTTCTTAGATTATACTTGACTCCAACATTTCATAGATGTTTCCCTATGTATCTATACTAGTCAACTATATGTATCACAGCCTGTACATGTGCTCTCTATCATGAAACTGAAAGACATGAGTACATTATTATAATAGTAGCCTTACTATGGATATCTGTTCAAAGCTTACATGTGTTCCTGCCAATTGCTATGTATGTGGCTTTTGATATGAATATATAAAGTGATCTCTCGGCATATTTGCTCTGCTGAAGTACTTCCATTTTGAAATCTGATCAGATTCCTGTTCCTCCATAAACTGTATATCAGTATGCCAAACACTGCTATAATAATGTTGCCAGTCTCTTTCTTCTTTCTAGCATGATAAGCCACCCAATGCACCTCCTCCTCCCAAAGCTTGAATCTCTCTTTGAATTCCCATCTAGTTTAATAACCTCTTCCAAATAGTACTTGTGTTTGAACACTCAAAAAAAAAATGTTCTATCACCCAAATGTTAGATGACTTGGGTGATTCTTCTTTCTGACAACAATGTGGAATAATGGAAAGTGATGATGGATTAGGAATCTTTGGATCTTGTAAACAAAGAGTGAACAACGTGTGTTGAGCAATATAATTAGTGAACAAGACAAGCTTTTGTATATTCTTTATAGTCAATCCTTTACAAAGTATTCTTATCAAAAAGTGAAGATTCCCTCTTGTTTTTTATCTCTTTCTATTTACAAGAGATATTCCTAAGAAACTCTAAAAAGTACAATATAAAGAATATCCAATGGAATATTCTTTATGACTATTACTAAATCTATCCTACTGTTACTTACTTGCTCCCTTTACTTGACATCGGCAATAATCCTTCTTAAGACGACCTCGCGATTGTGTTGTGGTCGGCTCTGTCTTTGACTATATTTATTTGCTGTTATCAAGCCGGCCAAATTTAGACCAAGACAAGTATGATAATTGAATTTGTGGCTCATGCGGCGATTTTGATCAGAACTATTCTTAGCTTAATCAGTATCGCACGTGAGATTTTCATAGTTCCATTGCCAAATCTGTTACTAGAGGCGGAATACAGAGGTGCTTGTAATGAGTTTGGAGCTATGACTCGTGCTTTGGCTTAATGTAGGAATTTCATAGAATTTGGAAGTAGTTATTTATGTAATGATTGACTTTAATTAGTACAGTTTTGGTTTGGAATATGAGAATAACTTGGAAAATTGATGATTTTATGTAAAGCTGAAAGTGGGTTTGGTTTAATTCAATTCATGAATGGTTATAATTAACTCAATAGGATAGCAGTTGATGCTCGTGCCATGATTTCTAAGAAAATAATTGGTTATGTTTGTTTGATTAAGTCAGTTTTGCATTTATATAAGAATATGAATTGGATGTCGACTTGATGAAATTTATTCAGCTTAACATATGTGGGATTAATCTTTTTTGTCTCCTTATCATACTGGGCCTCGCACTTAGCTCATTCCTTATGTGGGGGAAATGCACGGTTGACCACTAATAATACACGTATTTACTTTTAAGCCACCGTTTAAAATGTCTTTAGTCTTTAGCCACTGCTTTAATAAACTTTAACTACCCGAATGAAAATACCCTTCTGCTCATGTCCTTAACTTCAGGACTTCAGGACTACATGTCCTTAACTTTTGAACTTGGAAATCTAAGTTCAGGACTTCAGGACTACATGTCCTTAACTTTTGAACCTGTAACTCTAAGTTCAGGACTTCAGGACTACATGTCCTTAACTTTTGAACTTGGAACTCTAAGTTCAGAACTTCAAGGCTACATGTCCTTAACTTTTGAACTTGGAACTCAAACTTCAAGACCAAACGTCCTTAACTTTTGAACTTGTAAGTCAAAGTTAAGGACCTATTATCCTTAACTTTTGAACTTGTAACTGTAAGTTAAAGGACTGCTTGTCCTTAACTTTTGAACGCGTAATTGTAAGTTAAGGACTGTCTGTCCTTAACTTTTGAACTTGGAAATCAAAGTTAAGGACCTATTGTCCTTAACTTTTGAACTTGTAACTGTAAGTTAAGGACTGCATATCCTTAACTTTTGAACTTGTAACTATAAGTTAAGGACTGTCTGTCCTTAACTTTAGAACTTATAACTGTAAGTTAATAACTGTCTGTCCTTAACTTTTAAACTTGTGTCCTTAACTATTGAACTTAACTTTAGGACTTAAAGACTTCATTTCCTTGCTACCAAGTACTTGTATTTCTTCTGAAGTGACTGAAGGAGTTTTCTCTTCAACATTTTGCGAGACTATTTCTATCTCTGGATCAATATCATAAGGAACTTCTTCGTCAGTATCATCATTTGACTCAGAATCCGCAATCTTTGTATTAGCAACTGTTTTCAAAACCAAAAGCATTGTTGTCAATCATACCAGTAGTGAACAAGCGCAAATTAAAACCTAAAGAAAATATTATATTGATACACACAAAACAATGGTCTTAAATGCCTGGGCTCTTTGTTTTTGTTTCTTGAGTTGAGCATTGCTTAGATAGTGTCACCTCAGTAGCTGGATTGCCAGTCTCCTCTTCTCTAACACTTCTGGGAACTGGAAAATACACAACATATTTCAACTTAAAAATACCAGAGAATACGAAGTCTTTATGCTTTGAATGCATCGGTGTATTTTCGTTTGGGGAGGAAAGGGTAACATAGTCTTTTCATATTAATTTTAGTAGACTAGTGGCTATTATTGCTAAGCATTAAAAATGCTAAAAAAAAAGTAAATATCAGCTTAAACAGTGGCTACCCCACGCCATTTCTACTCCTTATGTTTAATAGATACTATTTTCTCGAAACTTGCGTTGCACGTGTATATCAAGCAAGGTACTATACGTTTGTGTAAAAGAATATCTATATTATTTAAATAAAATTTTAAGTAACTAATTATGCATGAATAATAAAATATAAAGTTTTATTGAATAACCAATATGGGTGGTGAAAATCAATATGATTAAAAGTATTAGAAGAATTATTGATCAAAATGATATATGCAAGAATATAAATTAAAATTAAAATATTATGCCAACCCAAGTTGCTTTTATACGACGAAGAACACTAATAAAGATACTTTGATTGACACAACAGTGATAATACTTTGTCGCCAAATACAATTGTAAAAATCAAATTAGTTCATAATTTGTTTCGCCATGTATAAAGAAAGATAACTAATCTTTTTTAATTTAATATTTTATTAGTGATTGGACGTTAATTTTCATTGTCTTTTTTTGGTCCTCTTCCTATATATCTTTGCTGATTTATCTTCTCTCAACTGCAATTGCATCAGTAGTTTCAAGTTCTTGTCTCTCATGAGCACTTAAATTTTCTTTCTGAATTTTTATTTTTCTTATCTATCTTGACAAGAAAAGTGAACTCTTTATCTTTATTCAATACTGTCACAGTTAGTAGATTCTTCCGTCTCTAGCATTTACATGCAAGTCATGTGTTTTGAAACTAATTTTTGTAAAAAACAAATTATTCAACTTAATTATATTCTTTTTTTATTAAATACTTTCAAAGTATTATTAATATATTGAAAGTTTTAATAAATAATGTTCTGACCTTCTTAGAGGTTGGTTAAATATTCCACTGCTATGTTGGTTTCCATCACAAACTTCAATCCTTAAGCAATATCTAAAATATCATCGACAAACAAATTAATAACTTTTTTTTCATGAAATAAGAAAAACCTTTTTTAATGCATCTCACCTCCTTTCTTAGCCAATATTCGCTATGGTAAAATTGACACAAGTTTCAATATTATTTTTAATGTCCGCTCACTTATAGAATTTTTTGCAAGAAGAAAATCGTATTTCATCTTTATTAGTAATGCGTGTAATCTTTGCATTGAACCTATTAGAAAATGTACATTATCTCTGGATTTGAAAGGAACATAGTTTAGAATTCCATGAGTTTTATAAGCCATGACTTCTAATCCAATTTATTAACATTAGTAAAATTTGCTATATGCGGAGAAAACGTATTACTAGTTTTGAAGACATTTAAAAATTAAATATAAATTACTAATTTCAGAGCTCTGTTGTCTTTTGAATTGTTGTATTGATTAGCACACTATTGACACAAATAGTCGATATTCCAAAATTCTCTAGCTAGAGAAGGAAAAAGAAATTTAGAATAGTTTTAGTTCATAAAATATAATATACAAATAGAGAGAATTGTTCGTATAATATATAGTTTTGTATATTTAAGAGGCCTGGGAACATAAACTTCAAATAAATAATTCATCAATACATTCATGATAGTTAACATATATTTGTTTACATCACTCAAATAAATTACCTTTTTAACATGAAATAATTATTTCCCAATTTTTTGTTACGGTAAATGATATCTTTTGCGACATTTCTTTATCACCAATTCCACATAAATATTGAACAATGTTTAAAATATGAAGGGACAAAAATGGTCATATTAAAACTCCATATATACTTTCTATATAGAACTTTCTAAAAAAATCAGTAGTAGAAAAATGAATTCGGCAATATACGTACCTCCATCAAATTAATTACTGCATTGGCGAAAAAAGTAGCTAAATGAAGAATTGGCTTTGGGAATTCAAGAGAACCCCAAATTGGATGATCAAACTTTTCGTGGTTTTACATGTAGTTTTTAACTTATAATGACACTTGATGACTTTAGTGGGATAAATGACAAGTCTAAGAAACAAAAGTTTTTTCATTTTTTACTCTCTTAAATGTGAGTAATACTGTAATGTTACTGAATATGTAAACACTAAACTTTTTTTAAATTAGATAAAAAATAAAGTAAGGTTCTATGAAGAGTAATTTTAATTATATGATGATTAATCTTATGCAAGAAGTATAGAATTAGGCACTCCAAATCTCCGTTTCACTTACCAGAACATATATATACATGGTGAATGTCTGCAAATGCTCTTCATTCCTAAATGCAGGAGCCAACAAATAATAGTCATGGATTATGAATAAAATAATAATTATGAAACGTCATAAAATGAAAGAAGATATGATGAAGAGATATGAGTTTATAGATTAATGTGATGAGATCAGTTTTGTTATAATTATTAGTTGGAAGTTCACGAAGAGGTGAGAGAAAGAAGAGGAAAAGATGCAACTATTTAAAATTTAAGGTTTTTATTAATATATAGATCAATTAATGAATCATTTTGGGAATCAAATAGAAGGATAGAATTGTCATTTAGATTTTTATGAGCTTTTTCGTAGTTTAACCTTAGCATTAAAGCCTTCCCACTTTTAATATGAGAAAACTATCATCTATAGCCCCTTAAAATTTTAATAGTCCATGTTTTGTCCTACTTACAAAACATGGTTCTTCGGCCCAAACGTATTGCATATAGTAGTCGAAAGGAATAAGCATGACAACATAACGGCTTGTAGCTTAGTGGTTAAAGCGCTTGCTTCCTAAGTTGAAGGTCGCAGGTTTGACCCTCACCTGGCATGATAGAGCAACCCTTTTTTTTACCTTTTTAAATGTACTTCTGGATCTGATAAGTATTAGCTAACAATTGAATGAAATATGTAATGCAGGTCATATACGAAATGTCTATTTTTTATATCATAACAGTCGATTTTTGTATATTTTTTGTATAATAACAGACTATTTTTGTATATTTTTTTCATAGTGACAGTCTATTTTGTATATTTTTGTATAGTAATAGTCTATTTGTATAGTGACAGTCTATTTTTGTATATTTTTTGCATAGTAACAGTCTATTTTGTATAACGACAGTCTATTTTGTATATTTTTTGTATAGTGACAGTCTATTTTGTATATATTTTGTATAGTAATATTCTATTTTGTATAATGACAGTCTATTTTGTATATTTTTGTATATTAACAGTCTATTTTGTATAGTGACAGTCTATTTTGTATATATTTTGTATAGTGACAGTCTATTTTGTATATATTTTGTTTAGTGAGAGCTAATTGTATAAATTGTATGGTTGCAGTCTCTTTAGTATATTTTTATTGATAGTCTATTTTGTACATATTTTATATAATGACAGTCTATTTAGTATATTTTTTGTATAATGATATTCTATTTTTGTATATATTTAGTATAGTGACACTCTATTTGTATATAAATTGTATACAGATAATTTATTTTGTATAATTTTTATATAATAATAGTCTATTTTGTAGATATTTTAACTTTTTTCATAGTCATCTCCTCTGTTCTTCCTCTCATTGAGAAACCAGCTAACGACATCCATGGCCTCACAGTTGCCGAAAATGGTAACCACAATATTATAAAAACAGTAAAAATTATGATCATCAATTAATTATGTCACAAAATACAAACTAATGGAGATTTAGAAAAACTAGCACAAAATTAAAATTTAAAAAAAAAAAGGCACAGATCATCAAATCCAACATAGTATTCTGCAAAACACAACATTCTCATAGCTTATTAGCATTTCACATGTGTGGTCCACAACACGATGCATGCTTTCTTATCCATAATAGATTTGGGATCATAAGATTGCGATGACAATAAACTGGGATCATAGCATATTTGTATTCAAAACCCAGATATAGCCCAAAATCATTAATTGCAAACACAAAATTAAAATATAAGATAAAAATTACAATGGCTTTTAGATTTTCCAGAACCGAATAAAGGATCCAAACTCCGAAATACAAGAAAAGGGAGACGAGAAAAACCAAAGAGGTTTTTTAAAGAGAGAGAGAGAGAGAGAGAGAGAGAGAGAGAGAGAGAGAGAGAGAGAGAAGCGTCCATGGCCTCACAGCCATGGGTTGCTGGCGTGAGAGAGAAGAAGAAAGATAGTAAGAAAGAAAGATAGGGATGGGAGGCGACGGCTACCAATTGTTATTGTTTTTAGGTTATGAATTGTATGGGTCAATTTATGGCTACTGGATGATATATGTTTGGCCCGATGGGCGACAAATGATATTTGCTCTTTTATTATAGTATGTGATAATAGGTGAATTTGACTATAATCACGCCCTAAATAATCACATTTTTATGTTGTTTTGATGATGTATATGA